>WYDI02004535.1:0-45829 GCA_009867235.2 Psittacus erithacus
AGGTGTCCCTGCCCATGGCAGGGGGATTGGAACTAGATGATCTTAAGGTCCTTTCCAACCCTAACTATTCTATGATTGTATGATTCTATAAAGGAATACCTGATCGGAATTTATCACTATAATTTTTTCAAGATATTACAGTAGCATCTTGGTGCCTGCCATAAAACTAGGGTTATGAAGACGTGCGTAGTGAAAAAAATCTGTTCCTGCAGGAACAGAGCTAACTCCTGGGCACAGATTTGGAAAAATCAAAAGTCTGAATGGGGACTGCCTACAGCAAGCATGGCTGAGTTGTACCTGAAGTAGACCCAAGGCTGCAACAGACTATGGTCTGCCTTCAAAATGTGACCTCCTATTCCCCCTTCTCACCAGATGACTGACTTCCTATATGCAGCTGTGCCTTTGCATATATGCAATGCCCCAGTGATTCAGCATATCCTCACCATTTGGTTTATTACTAAAACTTACGTTTGGTTTCTAGGGTTGACATAGGCAGCTGAGCCTCCACTCAAGAAAAGAAAGACCAGAGAGGAGTACCAAGAGAGAATTGCCCAAGAAAAGTTCATTCTTTGCTGTCTTTTTCTTAATGTGTGAGAGCAACCAGTGGTGAGGAAAAGGAGGTCATTTCACAGTCACATCCCCAGGCAGAAAAGTGGATGTGGCCCTGAACATCTAAGTTGTCAAAGTGGAAACATCTACGTTGTCAAGTGGAAGCCATCTTCAGCATGCTGAGCACCCTTCAGTGGGTTTATTTGCACCATTTTGGGTTCTCATGAGGAGGTCACCCACTGTGTCACCCAGTGGTGTGAACAACTGGCAGTGTCACCGGGTGGGCTCCCGAGAGCAGCCCCAGAACAGTCCCCAGGGCAACTGAGCCTTTTTCATTTTAACATTTCCACTCAGCTTTCTCACCACCTCAGTAATGAATTTTCAGCCATAGAGGTAAGCAATGTAAAATGCTTGAACCCTACCAGTACTATGCAGGAATAGAGACTAGCCAGAACCTTACCAGTCCAGGCTCAGTGATGGCTTTAGGGCTGCTTTGCATCCCAGGAATGGGGCAAACCAGTTCATATGTAAATTCATTACTTAAAGAACCTAATTACTAGATTAAGGACACTTCACAGAATATGAAGGCTTTTCTTGCTAGGGAGCCTGATGCGTAGGTCTTCATAAAATCTTGTCCTTTGGTTAGGTCAAAGGCTAGAAGGTCCTGTGAAGAGTTGTCACAGAGGGCATATTAAAATTACTTCCATGAAGAGTTATCACAGAGGACGTATTAAAATTACTTCCATGAGAAAGCAATGCACTATGAGCTTTATGCAAACTTTCCCATTCCCTAGCAGTAACAAACAAAGCATTACAAGAAATGAAGTGGTTTGATGAAGGCATCCATTATTTTGGTCCCACCATGTTGTTTCAGCATGAACTAGGAATAAGAAATCTGCTAGCGGCTGAGCGATACTCTACCACTGTGACATGTTAGGAGAGGATAGATGGATCCCAAACAGTCTCGTCTCCGTAGCTTGAGACTATAAATGCAGATGATGCTTGCTTGGATCGTGCAGAGAACATCACTCCTAGGAAGAACTTCACGTTTCTCTAGTCTCGTTTTTTTTTGAGCAACTTTAATTGCCACTCTGGGAGACACACAGAAACCTGCTGTCTGCTTTGCTCCTGGTACTTGGCTTGCCAGCATTAAGTGAAGGGGGGAAGAGGAAGCTCTGAAAATGAGTGAAGCTATAATAGGTGACACCACTTCTCAACATGAAGAATTAGTGCAATGCCAGGAGGAATACGGGTGAAAAACCTTTCTGGGAGAGATGCACCATTTTATAGGGGCCCATAGGCTGTACATACCCACGTACTGCTGCTTCCCTGGTGCTTGTTAAAGTCATCTCTGCTGTGTGTGGGAGGTGTGGGTTACACTGAGAAATGCCAGAGTAACTCTCAAAGTCCTTGCTGCATTTTAAAGGTTAAAACTAGGAACAGTCTGGCATTCTCTGAAAGGTCTTTAAATGGAACAGAGCTGTTTAATCACATGCACTGAGCACGGGCACTGTTCTCTTCTATATCCTTTTCATCTGGACCTTGTGAACTGATAGGCACAGAGTTTGTTTTCAGCATGGGCTGTGCTGTGGCTATCTATCTACAGTTTGTGCTCTCTGAAAAACAAAACCAAAACAGCACACAATGTTTTGGAACTGGGAATGGTTTGACAGAGTTTTCATCTTGGTAGTCTGAAAGACTCCTAAATGCATATTTAGGGATTATGCTAACGGAGCAGCTGGATGCTTACAGCTTCCCATGAAATTTCCCTCTTTGCTGAAGTAAAGGCCTTATGAAACACCAAGGTGCTGAGCTGGTGTGGTTTCAGTGAATTTTCTAGATGTTTAGGTCACTTGCACATCAGGCAATTTTTTATTTGAGCGCTTAATGAAGGGTAATAACATAGTTTTAGTCCGTTGCAACTCCCCCCACTTTATGTTAGCTTTCATGGGGCCTCTTAGGACTCTGTTGCAACAAGCACTTCTCAGAAGGAATGGGAGTATCCCCCCTCTTTGCAGGACATATGAAGTGCAATTGCATGTCTCAAGGTTTTCTCTTCTCACTGTCCTTTCACGTATACTTATTTTTCACTGAATCCTGCTTTCTTCCCTAAATTTGTTCCCCTCCCTCTGGGTTAACACCCCAATAATACCACTATTGCGTGCCCAGCAATTGTGGTCTTTCTTCTCAGTCCTTGCTTGTCATACCCAAATTGTGGGTATACCACCCCTGCCAGCACGTACTCCCTACTGCAAGTTGTTTGACTCCATTTTACAGTCTAAGAGTCTGTCAGATTGCTTGGTGTCTCCAAATCGCTCACTCTCAGCAGGAGGCTGCTGCCAACTTTTTGACAGTGGGACTCCATCAAGTATCTCCTGCCTGGGATGCCTGTGCCTTTAAAATACCACCAGTAAAAGCTTCACTCTTTCCTTTCCCTATTTCTGGAATGACTAAAGCCATTCCCAGGAGCAGCATGTCAGCAAACTGGAAGGGTTAGGTGCTGTGTAAGCTGCCCATCAGGAAGAAAGTACTCTTATCTAACCTTTATGCAGTCCTTCTCCTTGTTCATCTCAGCTTCACAACAATAAGTTTTAGGTTTTTTTAGTGAGCTTGTTTATTTCTTGTGCTAACTCCCTAGATTCATCCTTTTTCACGCTGCTAGCCAGCAGTGGGAAGGTTAAAAATGCAGTCAGTTACCAGTGGCAACATACTAGTGTAAATCCTGCCCACACATCTTCAGATCTACTGACATTTGAAACATCTAGGCCTTTTCTGTTCGATATATCGGTGTAATTATGCCTCAGTATGTCTTTTTTTCCTGCATGTCATCCTCCAGGAGTGCTCAGATAAGTATATATGAGGGATATATATGGAAAGAGAAAGAAAGGAGGAGGCTGAAGTTACAGAGAAAGAAAGGAAGCCATTGCAAATTGTTCACTGGGGTTTTGAAAGAGCAATATCACATATAAATAGTGGCAATCTAATAGCAGATTATTGATCTCTTTAAATTATTTCAGTATGCCGCCTGTGAGCTGCAGGTCAGGCTCTACCACTAAAATCAATTACATTTTGTATCAGTTCCGTATGCTTATCTTGCACAGCTGGGATGTGGAGGTGCTGTGCATCTTTCTTGTCAGCAGTGCCATAAGCTAGCAGACTGTATGTAGTGGGGCTTGCATATATGCTAAGGCAAACATACATGAGATCTCCATGCAGAGTCTGGCGAATGCTTGCCACTTCTTATTGGAGTCAGCGGGGACAGGAGACAGCTTTGTTGTTGGTCAGGATTTGACTGGATGCAAAAGTGGCCTGAGTCAATATGAAACCCCTTAGTTTATGACACACACAAGATGCAGTTTCCAAATGGAGCGTGCTTTTAAATGCCGAGAGAATAAGGCTTGGACTGTCTGGTCTAGTTTTTTCTGCCCTGACCACTGGCTTGCTTAGTGGACAAGACCACTGTTATTCCTGGAGGACTTTGTGGGAGTCCAGTCCAGTACAGGTGACAAAGTGGAACCAAAAGTAATGGGAAGGGTGACCATGACTTCAGCTGGATACATCCTGGGAAGCAGCAAGCTCCAGTTACAGTCTTGCTTTTGGCAACTCACTTCTGTGCAGCCCACAAAGGAGGGCAGGAGAAAAGGGCCATCTGCTAATGCCCAGCTCATGCCCAGCTCTGGCAAGTCATCTAGAGCAGCAGATCATTTGTATTACTTGCTGGCTTGTGTTACTTGCCCTGGCCCAGGCACAGTAAGGAGGGAACTATCTGGAGCACTGGTTCTGCTGGGATGGAACATCTCATCTATCATCCTTCACGCAGAGCTGTATGTAAAGGTGCATGAAGCATTAAAAGACAGATAGGAAACTGGAGAATCATGGTGTACTTAACGTCTGTTTTAAAATTCCATTTTATTGACTTTTATGCAGAAGTAATATAGCTTACATCAATGCTGTATTAAGGGCATCTTAATCACGTGTCTTCAGGCATGGAATGTTTCTAAAATGTTATTGGTGTCAGAAGAAAATGGACTGCTAGAAAGAACAAGCTAATAAAAGCTTATGATTATGAAGAAATCACTAGCAGCTTACATCTTGCCCATTCCTGTGTGGAGGGCAATTTATGTACAGGAGTGCTCCAGGCTGAGTAAAGGTGGCAGTAACTGGGAGAACTAATCACATGAGTAAATGCTACACTGATAAACAAAGATTTGGCAGGATTAAGTCCCCAGTTCTTCTCTGCTCAGATAAATCAAATTATTATGTGATTAAGTGCTGCGCTTTGGTCTTTGCAAATGTGAATTATTTAGACCGCCATGCTGTGTCTCAGCTGTATACACAGAATTCTCTCATTAGATTTAATGGTCTGAGAAATTATCCATTGTTTTATGTCGTCATGTTAGTGGGTTCTTACAGTTTGCTGCTTCTATAGAGTCAGGGCAATAGTTTTTTAATCTGGTAATGGAGTGTCCAATGCCTTCAGCCACTACTCTAGTTTTTGACAGTAGAGAGGCTATTATTACAAATTCTGCACAATTTGGCCAGAGTTTACTGCTTGCATAGAAGGGACATATCACAGGTAGACATTCCTTCCTCATATGCAAAACAGTATTTCCAGTGAAGTAGATAAACATACTAGAGCCCTTATGAACATTCAAACATTACACTACTTGATAGATGAAAAAATATCTCCATTGTAATTTTGCCGTATCTGATTTATTAGAGTGTATGCTGTGCTGATTAAGGCAATTGATACACATAGAAGGTGAAAACTGGCTGTTAATTTGTATATACCATTCTTGGTAATATGTTAAGAATTACTACGTATTTGACCAAGCTGACAAATATTTTTGATGTTAAACTATGCTGCAGTTTTATCTCAACAGACAAGGAAATGTTCAGCTAGCTACTGCAGACATCTCTATTGACTTTAAAAGGGAGCTTGTCTGTTGATTTTGGTCTTTCAAATTGCACAGAAGTTAGATCACCAAGCCAGCCTAAAATAGATGGTGCAGATACTCTTATAACAAAACCTGTTATTGCACTCTTTCTTTTGTGGGTTATGTTTCAAACACTCAACTAAACTAGCAGGGGGTAGATGGCTCCATGAATGGAGCTTGAAACAACTGTGGAAATTTATATCCACTCTGAGTCTTGACACATCATTTACTGCCTGATATTACCAGGCTTGGTTAGGAAAAGAAAAGTGCTGTCACAGATAGCCTTTTTTACAAGTAGAAGGAAAGGAATGTTCCTTCTATGGGAGTAATCGCCCTCCCCACTCCTCATCACTGTCCCTGTCTCTCACAGGTGAGGCTGCTGGTCCCTGCTAAAGAGCAGTCCTTTTTTTCCTCATCTGTTAGCAACTGGCAGCACATTCCCCAGAATAAGACAGCCTGAGGCTGCACTGTTGTTGCTTAGAGAAAAGTTTAATTTCTAGCTTAAGGTTTCTTTGGAGCTAGACAAAAGTTATGAACTCAACCCTTAGACACATAAGGTGCCACCTTTTATTTCCTCTAGGTCCTACTGTGCTTGTTCTTTGTTTTTCAAAAATTCAATCATACATGCATTATCCCTTCAGGTAATGATGATTTAAAAAAAAAAAAACAAACCAGACTTTCAACTCAGTCATTAGTTTAATTGACAAGAATATACATACTTTACCACCTTCAGAAAGCTGGCATGAATATATAAGGATTAAATTAAGTTTTGAATAGGCAGTAGTTTTATTATTCTCATCTTTATAATACTATTCTCAGTTGTGACCAGTGATTTTGTTTCACAGAGGAAGTCACATCTCAGCAGCAAAATAATAGGACTGGAAAGGAATAACTGCCTTTTTACCATTTCAATTTACCTTTCACTTTTATCACCTATCCTTTACTTGGTCTTCTGGTTAGTTTATCTTCATGATAAACATTCGGTCATTTTAGAGCAGCAGTAGAGCTTGTATGCTACAAATGTACAGCTTTGTCATGCAGTATGGTCCATTGATTTATATTCTTGATATAATTTTGGCAGGTACCACAATTAGCTAGAATTTCCATCATTTAGAACATAAAATTTGGGACAGGACAATGCCTTGTTGTTTTCTCTTGCGAAAACTGAAATGTATGGATGCTATTTGGTTGATTACAACCTATGACTTCAGGGTGAAAGCATAAAAACTTAGTCCACTTTAGGCAAAACAGTATTAGTAAAAACATTATAAAATATGTATCTCATAAATCTCCCATCGAATAAACCAAATATCAAGGGTCGTTACTGCAACTAACTTCTTGCTGCCCTGATTTTCTCTCAGTAACTTTAAAGAACATTAAAATGTGTTCATGGCTGATCTCCCTTGAAAAAAGATCTATCTGATGGCCTTGTTTTTTCTAGATCTTGTGCAATTGTTTTAGTAAAGGTATTTCATATAGGTCTGTGTGTTGGGTGAATGCTGCATTTAGGAACACATGTATGTAAGCCCCACAGTTTGTTAAATTTAAAACTTCTAAATATAAACCTTCATAGTTATGTGAAGCATTTATAGGGCAACATATACTCTTAGATACCCCATTAAGCATTTGCCTAGCACTACTGCCACTATGAATATGGTTTTCCTCCTTCTTTGTCTTTCAGTTCTTGAGTTTATTCCCATATGTTTCCTGATTTACAGTGCTTCGTGCTCTGCTTCTTTGTGTTGTTCTGTAAGCGCAGTCCCTAGAGCTCCTGTGAAAGCAAGGGATCCCAGAGCATTCACAGAGGTGGATTAAGGGAGGGAGGACTAGTACATATGTCAGAATTAAAAAGTTTGTTCAGATTGTTAACAGTAACAACAACTGTATTTCAATTTTAATTACATTGCCACTTCTCTTGTTTAGACCGTAAACTGCCCTGAGTGCCTGGACTGTCTTTTCCAAGTTTACGTAGGCTGTCAGAAATCGGTTAACTTGCACAGGGAGGGACAGATCTGCAAGAGTATCCAGCTCATTTGGACACCTGTAGGCATTGAAACCCTGGCTTTCAGTAGGAGTTCTAGTTGTTCTGCAAAATCTTCCTTACAGAACTGGGCATTTAAAAGTTGGAATCAGGAAAAATTTGAAAAAGGAGACCCTATGGAGTCTATCAGCTGTTACAGGCTCTGTAGGTATTATGATGGCTTGGGAAATAAGCATCAACTCACCTCGTCCAGTAGGTAATTCCATATAGGCTTTGTTTATTGTGTACCTAGGCAATTCATTAGAGACTCAGCTCATTTCTATGACAGGACATTCTCAGATCCATTTCTCTGTCCCTTTGTTCACAGTTAACAAAATTCCTAGCTAATCTATGACATTATTGTGTTATTTCTGACAAAAAACTAGTCCTGTAGTCCCATTTTAGAATATTTAGTCCCATTTACCTGAAACTTCCCTAATAGTTTTATTCTCATTAGCTGAACCTATGGATAGGTATCTCCAAAGTAGTTAGAAATTCATTCTATTTGATTGGGTAGTTGTGTTGGATATTTTGCCCTTTGTTTGATAAGACACAGGCAGCCTTATCACCGTTTTTATGAATCATTAGCCATCAGGTTTTCATAATACCTCAAGTTAGCATACTGGGAAGTATTTGTGCACAAACGTAATGAAGCAAAAAAGGAAATGCAGCCAAGACCTTCAAGCTGACAGAAAGAAGTTCCTTAACAAGAACTTGGTTTTGTGCTTGGTATCTCAAAGCCACAATTTTCTACCTGGAATCCTGGCTAAAAAGGTGCTTTAGAAAACCAAACACTCAAATCTGCTATGTGGGGCTTTGTGGCTCTGCTGAAAAGGTTCAGAGGTGTGCAAATTGAAAAGCATTCAGAAGTCACTGCCTTCTTTCAAAAGTCTCCCCCTGTGGCAAGTATCCCTGGTGGAGCAGCAGCGTGTAAGGAGCACGCCAATGCCAGAACTGGAGCACATGCCAGCAGAAGCTGGTGTGATGCCAGAGGAAGACCAGCTACAGATCTGGTCCCTGAGAGCAGCTTGGTGAGCAGGTTTCACCCATTCTGTGACACACTTTCACATTTAGTGACAAGTTAAGTAGTCCTGCCTTCTCCTCCCTCTCACTCCCAAGCCCTACTGAATTACATTTGTTGTGCCATTTTCTCTACTGAGCTGGCAGAGCTGTTGGTGTGGGCACAAAGTGACCTCAGCTGAGATGAAAAACTGCCAGTCAAAACCATTTTCTTTTCTGGCAAGAGCATTCCCCCGCTCCAGCTCTCTGGGCAGTTGCATGAAGACATGTACCAGCTCAACGGACAGGTGTGGGAGTGAAGCTGCTAGGAGGTCTGGGACCTTCCAGCAGTAACCAAGGCTGGAAGCCTGGTGAAGCTAATGCACCTGCGGTGCTACTGCAGCTTTCCGCATTAGTGGAATGGGAGTTTCCCCTTTCCTCCTTATTTTGTTCTCTGAAAGTGCTAAACAGTCAGCAAGCACTCTGTCATTACTGTAATACTGAAGAATCTGGGGACTCTATTCTTTGATAAATAATTATGCTTATGTAAATGTACTTATAATAAGTGTCAGAAAAGAGAGTTGCTGCTACTTCAGCCCATGTTGTTTCTATATGCTACCTGCTGGGTTCATTGTTAAATCTAATGTCCTTCTCTAAAATAGCTGAAAGACAGGCTAAGTATGACAGATTTATTTCTAACCTCCCACCAAGACGCTAATTCCAGTTTCAGCAGCTATTTGTTCCCTTGGCTTTAGGCTGTTTCTTCCCGGATTTGCCCTTCCCACGATGCAGGGCTCCATTCCACAGGGAGGGAGAGGCAGCAGCCTTCAGGAAGGAGTGTAGCTGTATCCATAACATCACAGTCGGGTGTGCTTTGCACCTTCTCTGGCCTGCTAAGCATGTAATTTGCACCCTCTGAGAAGTGGATTCTCCTTGACTCCTACTCCCACATACTCAGCAAGACTTGCTGACACGTAATCTGTGGCTGCTTGAATGGGAACTGCAGGACTCAGAATAGTCAGATCCCTGCCAAGGGGCAAAATGAGAGGTGCGAGTTACAGAAGGTAGAAGTCAAAACTATGCAACTTATGACAAACAGCAAGATGAGCCTGCCATAAGGCAAGCAGATGGATGCAGTGCCCTTTGGTTTTCTCCAGCTACAAAAGCAACTTGTTTTTCTTGAGTCATGCCTACAATTATTTTCAGACCACCAGGACTTCACTGATATAATGACTGTGCCTGTGGTACAACGGCTGGCAACTACTTGTGGCAGCAATATGTAGCAGTGTGTTTAGCCCATTGCTTTTTTATTTATAGATGTTTTCACAGTTCAACATCAAATTTTCTTATTGTCTAGTAAGACTATACAACATGGCTGAGTGCCCATCTTGAGGTACATTAAAGGAGTCTGAACCTTGATAAGCACCAAAAAGCTTCTCTGTCAAAGATAACCATCTAAGTCAGTGGGATACTCCAAATGCACATTTTTTCAGTACTTTTGTCCAGACACCTGGGATTATTTCATAGATTTTGCTGTCCGTGACTGTGTACTTCATAAA
Source organism: Psittacus erithacus (assembly GCA_009867235.2). Taxonomy (NCBI): domain Eukaryota; kingdom Metazoa; phylum Chordata; class Aves; order Psittaciformes; family Psittacidae; genus Psittacus; species Psittacus erithacus. Next base: position 10,065 of record WYDI02004535.1, read on the forward strand.
CATTCACTTTTCTTGGCGTGGTATTCAAGGAGCAAGCTGGTATGAAGCTCATCAATATTGATATGATGATGATTGTGCATTATTGTTGTGTACTGATTGTATTAGTATGTGTTGGCTGTGTAGCATTACTAGAAATGGGACCCTTCTATGCATCTTGAGAGACACTATAGGAAAGGCTAAGTGCGAGATCTCAGCACATAAGTTAGCTGAGGTCAGCGGTCTAATACTTAGGCAGAATGGTGTGTGAGTACAGTTCTGAGACTCTCCATTCAGCCAACAGTGAGAAATATTTCCCTCTAAAGACCAGTCTGTTTTCCTATTATTGCAGGCATGTATGTAACTGCTGTACTCTCTCCAGTCCTCCTGTACTCACCTTTGTGTGGACTTCTGCTTACATCCTTACCACCTCGTGAACTTTTCTGTCTTACAAGTGGCTAGTGCCATTTCTCTGCCTCTGTGGTTTCTCCTGAAGATGATTTTACTGTAGAACAAGCCATTAGGGGATGCTATGTATTCTTCTCTGAAGAAAAGAAGGCTCATGGGGAACCTTATCACTCTCTACAACTACCTGAAAGGAGGCTGAAGCAAGGAATTGTGTGATCTCTTCTCCCAAGTAACAAGCAATAGGACAAGCCTCAAACTGCATCAGGGGAGATTTGATTAGATGTTAGGAAAAATGTCTTCACCGAAAGAGTTGTCAGGCATTGGAACAGGCTGCCCAGGGAAGTGGTGAAATCACTGTTCGTGGAAGTACTCAAACACCATGTAGATGAGGTCATCAGTGACATGGTTTAGTGGTGAACCTGGCAGTCCTTGAGTAACAGTTAGACTTGATGATCTTAAAGATCTTTTCCAACCTAGTTGATTCTATGGTGACTTTTATCCTTTGCTGGAAATTACTTACCTGACAGATGACCATGGAAAATTTCCATGTCCTGTTGAGATCTACAGAAAATAGAAGACACTACAAGAAGCTCTGGTTTTGATTTCCAGGGCACTTGGTCAGGATTATAAAGCTCTATTTTCCGCTCTTTCCCTTGACACCAGCAGTCATGACATATGGTCAGCATTTGACATGGCCACAGCTGAGCAGCTCCTTATTTAGATCTGGGCTGCATCTGCCTCCAGAGACACAGGTGGAATCTGAGCCATCTGTCTAATGCTAAATGCAGAGACAACCGAGGGATTGTCCCCTTATATGACTTTTTCTTCTATTTCCTTTAAATAAATAGATGAACCATTCTCGATATTCTTACAAGTTTGAAAACAATGGAGGGCTGGAAACTGCAGCTGGGAAAATGTTTTGGGGGGCTCCTGAGTACAATAAGGTCATTGACATACTGGAACATGTCCAATGGAGAACAGCTAGGGACTGGAGCACATGATACAAGAGGAAAGACGGCGAGAGCAGCTGGGTTTGCCCAGCCTGGAGCTAACCCAGCCTTAATCGGATTTTACAGAGAAGATGGAGCCAGTCTTTCCACCTACAAGTTGCAACTGGTTAGATACTAGAAAAAAGCATATGACAATTAGGATAGCCAAACACGAGAAATGGAGAGGTTGAGGAACATCCATTACTGGAGATCTTCAAAGCATCCTGTTTTAAGTGCAAGATTGGCCCTACTTTGAATGAGGTGCTGGAGCAGATAACCTGCAGAGCTATTTGCAAGTGAAACTGTGCTGTGATTCCGTGATAATTTAGAGCATGGCATGAGGGCAGGAAACTAGCAGCTGCTAGTTATGCTAGTTACTAGCATGAGCATGATAGCAAGAGCACTGGGCAGCAGAAGCCATAAACAACTTATACCATATGATCAACATGTCATGAACTATTTCCCTGCTCTTTTACCAGGTGTGTTACTAGACTAGAGCTATCATACCAGATCACTGATGCAGTGCTTCTTGTAATGCGTGCTTGGCTACGGTTTGCAGTCATTCATTTTCTTCAAGGAGTGAGATGAGTATTGGCAACATGGTGACTACTCGCATTATTTACACTGGACGGGCAATACTCAGTCACATAACAACTTCAGTTGTGTTGCTATCTCTTTATATGTGACTGTACCTTCCTGCAGTGACTATGGGTACACCAGCCTCAAAGACAACTGTGCAGTTCTTCAACTTTCAGCATTTAAGAGACTGTGAAAGTGTCAAAGTGGACAAATGTGCTACTTGCATTTCAACATTCTCACCTGATGCATTAGTATCATTTTTTATCTGTGCAGTCCCATAATGACCACCAATTAGCTGCAAGTGGCAGGGACATTCTTTTGACTGATGTTTGGAGTGGAAGAGATCCACCACAGACCTCACATACCTGAGAAGGTAACAGTACCTTCTCCTGCCTGGGGCCACAAACCCAATTGCTTGTACAGATATCAGTGAATGTCCTTGACCTCTATTCTGTCTTCAGATATTCTTGTTGCAGGATGCTGTGAGCTTGTAGAGTCACTTAACATTTGATCTTAATTTAAGTGATATTTGGCTGGAGTTTGCTCTACCTCACAACCTCTCAAAGCTCCTTCCATTCCTATTTTCCAGAGTTACACAGGATAAAATATAAAACAAAGATGCCAGTTTAGCCAGGCTAATGTTTAAGGATTAGATTTAGGGATTCACACATGAGGAGATCATGAAATGATGACATCAGAGGCTGTCAACAAGGAACTTTGGACATACTAGAAGGACAACACATATAGTCTGTTCTTTATGAATGCAGAAAATCACTACTGACTCTGTAAGCATTCAGACACCTGGAGAGCTAACTACATGTGGTGCAGGGAATATTGAAATTCTCTGTATTTCTATGATTTTGTGCTCTCAAGCCGGCATACATAATTTTATTGCACAACAAGACAATAACAAATTCAAAACCCTTGACCTGGAAGTCTAATAAAACACAAGAACCGATACAGTATCAGACAGTATGAAAAACAATAAAAATGATAAACATGAAAGGGGCACGACTTCATAGATAAATGAGTCATGGGTAATTTAAGGGACCCTGGAGTGGTTTCTGCCAGTTTTGTCAGGCATCTCAAGTGAGCAACACCTTAAACACTGCCCCCTGCTTCAGCCAACTGGTTGAAGAGCTCTTCTACTGCACAGGGGACAAGCAGACAAAGAAGAAACGCACCCCATTGGCTATATTTAATGACATGTGCCTGGCTGCACTTCTCTGGAAGCACCTCTGTGTCACCCTATTTGTTGCTTGGGGCTAGGAAGGTGGCTTTGGCCCGTGGCTATGCTGTGAGGGTGGTGATGCCTGACTGGGCAAATGACTGTGTGAGCATGGTGGGGTCCAATGGTGCTGCTTTAAAGAGGCCACAGATAGGTGCTCAGTGGATGTTGCGGCTTCCACTTGTCAAGGTTTTCTCTCCCATGGTCCCCTCAGGTTGCTTTGGTTCCCAAACCCATGGGCCTCTGCCATAGGGCACTGCCATAGAGTCACCGCCTGCCACGCAGAGCAACTGTCAACCCACCAGGCAATAAACTGAGTAATATTTGATATGATAAACTGAAGGCAAAAGCCAACACAAATAACTCATGGCTGTACATGCTGCTCCCGGATGTCCCTACTCTCTAATTCCACTAGAAAACCTCCATGGGTGTGGTGGTAAGGAGCAGTCTTTGAGCCACCCCATAGGTGATAGTGGAACTGGGTGGTGCCACTTCCAGCTCTGCAAAATCTTTGCTTTTAACCTTTCATCCCTGAAAATGCTGCTGCTCATCTTTTAGGTGCATATAGAATGCAAACAATGGTTGATGGTTAACCTCAGCTGTCTTGTGCTTATGGTAGTAAATGCCAGTGATGTTTATCAGGGGCTTTGCTCTCAAGCATGGGGAGCACTGAAGTATAACAGGAAGTGAGGAGAAAATATGTACAAAAACAGGAACAGGAGGGGAAACTGGGTGTGAATTTAAGAGGCAGAGGTTGCACTGGATGAGGCTGAAGACCAGACAGCCTCGGGGTGGAAGAGGTGAGGTGGCATGTGATGTCAGGTGAGATGCAGAGGGTAAATACAGGCAGTAGTTGGACTGTCCTGTCCCTTTCAGAGGCACATGTTTGCTTTCTAGCTACAGCTCAAGCAGGACTCTGGGGCTCTGCACATTTGCATATGGCCTCTAAGGAGGGCCACGAGCATATGCAGAGATGGGGAACCACCAAACTTGCCCCGTGAATAAAGTGCAGACATGGATCGATGATGTTCCCAAACCCACACTGAATCCCGTGGAATGGGGTGAATCCCAGGGATATCAATAAGCTCTAATTTTCCAGAAGCCGTTTGTGTAAAAACTTAGGCAGACAATGCTAAAAGCTTTTCAGTTCAGAGAATGATGAATGCAATCCATTGTTGCTGCTACTAACTTGCTACTAATAACTGCTACTAATAATACTAGTAATAACTACTACTTACTGCAACACAGCTACTGTTGTTGCTGTTACTAATCTTACTACTAATAAAGAATCATTCTTTCTTCCCAATAATTGCCTTTGAAATGTTTTCCTGCTGGAAGCTGGATAAACTTATTTCCCAAAGAGAGGGAATTTTCTGACCCCCAGTGCTGTGGCATGTCAGGGTAGTGTAAAGCATGGAACCCCTGCCTGTGACCAGCAGCGGAGGGATAACTGCTTTCCAGATATCCTGCTCCCTAGGGTTGGTCACACCAGCACTGCTCCCATGCAAGGGATCACCACTAGCCTGCAGGACAAGAGCATAACCAGTCCTATAGGGGAGGATTTATTTAGTCCAGTATTTTGCGATGAGTAATGCAGTAGGCACACCCTCCCAAGCCTCAGCCCTGCGGGAGGAAAAAACACAAAGTGCCCCAACACATGTGGGACTGTCCTTGGGAAAGGAATGGATTTCCTTCCTGCTGCAGTTGTAGGGTTGTGCAAAGGGAGGCACTGCACAGCCCAAAGCCGCAGAACAAAACTGCTGTGTGTCTTGGGCACACACCTGATAGCTGCACGCTGCTATCAGGTTGTTCTTTGCTTTGTCTTTCTGCTAGGAAAAAGTGCATTGAAAGCAAACCCACTGATTTCCTGAAGATCCAGTCTTGCTGGCATCATGCTTTGCTGGAGGCATTGCTTGTGGGACAGGAGGCATGCATGGGTGACAGGAGGCATGCATGGGTGACAGGAGGCATGCATGGGTGACAGGAGGCATGCAGGTTCCAAGCTGAGAGAAGAGGGAGATGACCTCCTGAGCAGCCTGCAGGACATATCCTACAGCCCCACTTGGCATCTTTCAGCCTTACTTAGATCCCTGCAATTCAGTCTGAGGCCTAATGTGGCTTACACCATTCACACATAGTGCCAGCCAAACCCAGAGCACCAGGGTTTCAGATCTGATTGCGCTGACCGAGCCATTGCTGAGCCCTTTTGCACTGAGATGCCCAAAGATGGATGGGGTGCAGGGGCTCACAGCAGCTTCCCATGCCAAACAGGCACTCAGCTCTCAGTGATGGGACTTGGACCCCTAGGTGTTTGCATGCCTCTGTGTGTGCTTCTTACACCAAGAAAGTCATTAACAGGCACTTTGCTCCCATGGTGTGAGTCTAATTTGAATTCTTCAAGACACTGACCTTTTATGAGACAGGGAAAAAATGCCACAAGTAGCAGCTTTGATAGCATTTAAAACTCATTTCCAGCTAGCAGTACACATACAGCAGAGCCTGCTTGAAAATGAAAAATGACTGCATTTTAATTGCAATTTCATGCAGAGAGTGCTAAAACTACAGTTTTTTTAAAGCAGACTTTCAGTGTTTACTGCTTTCATGCTTAGTGCTTAATTTCTTTAATATCCTCGGTTTTTTTAATCAATTGTAGTATAACCTCACTTAGATGGCGACATATGAGCTGCTTTGGTCTTTCCACCACTTTGTTCAGTGAGTGCCCTGAGAGTGTTTGCTGAAGCTTGCACTTCATTTTAGCCAGATTCAGCTCAACCGCAGAGTCCTACTTTGTCAAATAAAACTGTAGACAAGTCAGAGGCGGCTCAGCTTTTTGTTTCCAAACAATGTAACGTAGAAGTTCATGCATCTTCCTTTGCCAAAAAGGAAAAAAAAAAAGGCAGGAAGGCAAAAGAGATGTTTAAAATATTTTCCTGAACTGCACAATGATGAGCGCTTCCGGGTTTAGTGCAATCTCTCTTGCCAAACATGGTAAGGAAGTGACTCTGTTCCTCACAGCACACACTTGCAAATAGCTCCTTTCAGCAGCCGGAGGAAGTGAGAGACGGCTGCTCTGCTCGTCTTTAGTGCTGCGTTCAGACAAAGCCTCAGTCTGCGTATCAGTATTTGTATCAAATAAAGGAGGAAGTGATTAGAAATGACTTGTCAAAGATATGGCCAAATCACTGACTTGTGCTTCATTTACGCAAAATTTGAAAATAAAAATGCAGTCAAGTTTAGGATTTCCATAAAAAGGAGCCCAGAGCAAGGGAAGCGGCTGTGCCAGATTTGGGACTCAAAATGCCTGAGGCTGGTGGCAACACTTTACTTTCTTAGAGTCATAGAATCACAGAATGGTTTGGGTTGGAAGGGACCTTAAATATCATCTAGTTCCAACACCACTTCCATGGGCAGGGACACCTCCCAGTAGATATATTCCAGGCTTTCCCTCCACTACTGATCACAGAAACATGGCACCTAAGATTTGCATAGAGCCACATTCGTCCCCATTTCTCACCTGTGGCTCAGCAGCTGCTCTGACCCCTTTACACTAAGGCTGCACCATCTACCCGAAAACAGCCTTTCACCAGGGAAACTGAATCACAGCACCCTGTCACTCCTGTGTGCACTGGGGTGCTGTACACAGAGACTTGAAGGCAGTATGGGGAAGAGAAAGGTGGCTCATGTGCTTATGTGGCTTTTCCCTTCCTCCTGCCTGCAGCTCCTGCTGGCTGGCCACGTCCCTAGCAGCGCAGACAGTGGGGTGCTGCCCACAGCTGCTTTCCCCACACTTCATAGAATCATAGAATAGTTTGGGTTGGAAGGGACCTTCAAAGGTCATCTAGTCCAACACCCCTGCAATGAACCCCATGTCTCTGAATTTCACCACCTGTATCACTAACTTCAAGTGTTAATTTGTGAACTGTATCCTCACCACTTTGTGAAATAACTGAATGGTGTATATTTGTATTGCATGGTGTGAAAAGCTTTGCATTCATTCATTTTCACTGTGCTCACTCAATTCCTGGTGAAATTTGCCCTGAGCAGAGCAAGGGCAAGGCTGTGGAGCCACAGTGGTTCACAAGCACAGCAGAGAGGACAGGTCTGGCTCTTGGACAGCTGCAAGCACACTCAGGGACCCAGCGAGGTGACACTGATCTGGCAAAAGCAACTGGAGAGACCTACTACTAGTAGTGACCTACATTAAAATCTCAACTAACTTAAATAAATGCCAACTGCCGCTGAAGTGGGGAACGCAAAACTTCAGCTCTGAGGAGGGAGGTTTCCTTGGCTGTAAGCATGTTAAGATAAAGACCTCTCTTCAAGTCACTGAAGGTGTGATCTTGTACCAATAGCAGAGAAGGGGGCTGTAAAGGCAGGGAAGGATAGAAAACATTAGGAGCAGTAGACTTTGTTTTGCTTGACAAAGCACTCTCTGAACCAGCTCAGTGTACAAATAATAAAGAACTTAAAAAGACTGACGGGGGAAACCTGTGACCGCTTGACAGGAGGAAGGCTGTGGTCTGCTGATTCAAACCCTATATTTCAGCTGGGCTCTGCTCAGAGCCTCCTGACTGTCACAAAAGAGCACTAAGCAATGTTTCTGAAAGATAGAGAAAGATATCTTTAGGGACAACGGAAAGAATACCCACAAAAGTCAGCTCCCTATTTCTGTTCCATACTCAGATCTGTCAAACTTCATATGCAACTATAAATCTATGGCTTTCTGACCTTTCTGTGTTTCAATAAGAAATGAAATGAGAATTTCACTGAATGGTATTTTTAGATAATTTAAGAAAAGACTGTTGATTGTAGACCTTCATAAGTGGTTTAGTAAATAAATATAAAGTTGAACAAAAGGATGACTTCATGTTTTCAGTAGCAATTTGGCGGCAATTTTCACAGATACAATAGTGCTGCATGCAAAACTTTATTCCTTTTCATATCATGACACAAATCAGATATCTTTTTTTTCCTGCAAATTCATCTCAGAATATTTGCATTTGGAGTATTAATAATACAGTATCAAAAGGACTCATTGAATAATGCTTTTTGCTCCCATTAATAACAGCTTTTGGAGGTAACTTCTGATAACTGAATAATGCATTGATTCCTATACCAGATTCCTGCCCCAACTTTTTTAAAGGCAATTTATGACTGCAATATCCTGTGAAGATTAGATGCTTCAAAATTCTCACAGTTTACAAAACCAATTTATTTCCAAGTCTTAGAAAGAGAGTGAGAAATAGAGGAAGATAGAAGGAATTGCAATAAATATCTGCTATACGACAATTTCCAAAGTGTTATTAAAGTACTTGACTTTCCTTTTAACTCAAATTCAGTAGCTGCACAATAGCAGAACAATCTTTTTACTAAAGTTAAACTTCCTAAAGTTATTTACATAATATTTTTACTCTAGTTTTTTTCTTCTCATTATTTGCATATTATTTACTATTTTCATTAATGCATTTGAGACTGCATTCTTCTTTTTCTTAAGATTATTTATATTCAGTAGAGATAGCTTGGTTTCTGTAATTTTAGAGTGCACCAGAAAACAAGTCAAAATTATATTTCTACTTCATAAGTTCTCATTTCAGTCGTCTGACTTTAAATTTCAAAGAATTAAAACAATAAAACCTTCTACATCAGCCTTGCCCTAGATTGCAAGAGGAGGTCTATTTTACTGAACACTTGTTTTCTATGCTTTCTGTGAATAAGTTCATGGGCCTTGAGCATTGCTGAAATTGTAATTGCAAGCATTTATGCAATAAGGCGAGTGGGTTTTGTGCAGGAATTAGAGCGGGAAGCAATTGAGCATGTCAAGGTGAGCCAGGATGAGCGAGGTTATCAGTGGCGTCTTCATGGACACGCTTGGAAACCAGTGCAATCCAATTCTTTCATTATTGACCTTGATACAAGAGCTTGGTCTAAGCGTAAGGCATTTCCCAGTAAAATGAAGTGGCACAAGGTCACTAATACTGAAGAGGACAGGAACATCATTCAGGAGGACTGGAGGACCCTGCAAACTACAGCAACAGAAACAGGCTGAATTATAGGAGCACAAAATGTGATACCATAGACATGTACTCACAAGAAGCAGGGTCCCTCTGTCAGAGGCAGCAGAGGAGACAGGGGGAATGTGAATCAGTGGCTTAAGATCTGGGAACCATCAGTGTGATACTACTGCGATTCAATCTGTAGGCACTGTGAGGAGCACAACTGAATGTCTGGTGTTGTCCCAGATGGTCCTTTTCCAACCTTATGTTGCTCTACTTCTATGATACAGCACTCCAAGCATGTTCTGCCGGAAAAAGGAAGCTTTAGTAGTACTGTGCAGGGCATGTGTATGAATACTTGGAGCATATTAGAGTTGCTTTACATTAAAAAAAAAAAATAATAAATAAATTCAACTGAAACGGGCACAAAGAAAAGCTATTAAGGTGATATGGGAACTGAGAGCAACTGGTAAAATGAGATTACTGCATCTTAGATTATTTAACAAAAGAAAGTTAGGAAAGAGTAGGATTACTTTTCCTAAATGCATTACTCAAAGAGGGCATACTGAAGAGGAAGACACATGACTGAAATTAGAGGATAAGGATTTCAGGCAGACCTGAATTTAAAAACTAAACTTGTGACAGTTTTGGGAAGATGTATGAGGGGATTTCTACCTTTGCCTTTAGCCTGAGGGGCTGCCCACAGTTAGAGATGAGAAGTTGGGTGAACGCTGCTGGCAGCTACTTTGGCATGTCTCGCTGATTTGCTCAGAGTTAAACTAATTACCTAAATTAGGGCCATAAACAGATTTTTCCCATCACTGGGAGAGGAAAATTGCAAACTTTGCACAAGTAGAAAGGAGAAATCATTACAAAGGTAGCAGGTAATGCTTACACGTGATTTCTCATTTTCTCTGTAATTTGTAGGATTGGCTCTTGTGTTTGAATTAGGATGCCTGAAAAGGCTTGTGTGGCTTGTGGGGAAGCGAATGACCTGTGGATTAGGCTGAATTACACCTCTCCTTGCCTGTGACTGTGACTACCTGTGGCTACCAGTGGTGGTGGATTTAGCCTGAGGTTTTAGTGCCTGGTCCTCTGGAAGAATTACCACAGTTGGGATACCTTGTGCTTGGGTTTTGTGGAATGCTTGAAAGCCTGCGCATTGCCCCAGGGTGAGCTGGGGGAGAGTGTACCAGGCTAGAGTAGTGATTCAGCCCACCCGCTTGTCTGCAGGTAATTAAATCATTCAAATAGAGGGCAGTCCCATAACAAACGATGACTTATACTTTCTAGTGCTCTTGGGCTTTCCTCCAAGATATCACGCAAGAACTGAACTGGCCTGGTCCTGTGTAGCTTCTGAGATAAGATGAGCTCACACATGGTAGTTGCCAATTTACGTGCAATGAAGCGTGCATGAAGGAGAAGTACTCAAGCTGTGAGCCCTTTTTTAAGGCATCTACACTTCAGACACAAACTGGAGAGAGAGGTTTGATAATCTGCATTAGCAGACTGGGAAAAAGCTACCTTTTTTTTTTTTTTTTTTTGGCCATAAACACAGAGAGGTGGTGAGAGTAATTTCCAGCTTGAAGAGCTATTGATTATACAAATGAGCTGCAAACCAGCATGCTTTAGGAGGTGACACATGAACTGCTGCCCTGGTTTGCCCTGTTAACCAGCTGATTCATCACATTGGTTGCTCTCTTCTTTCAGGAGTTCAGAACCAGTTCAGCATGTCTCCAGACAGGAGATTTCATAAAGAAAGAAAACAGATCTAGAAACATAGTTCATCCCTCTGCGAGGTGTGTCCTATTTTGCATATGTCTAGCTGAATAGTTAGGTGGCTGGAAGATATTATTAGGAATAATTGCAAACTCCTTTTAAAATGTACCCTTGCATGGAAATTATATTGGCTAGAAAAAAAATGGAAAAAATAATGCTTCATAGATATTTTTTATGAATGCACTCAGCACTACTGTACAGTAAGTACCCATGTAACAAAAATGGTGTCTTGCAGTAAAATACTTAGTCGTCTTTGAATCTGCAAAATATTATGCTGTATTGCAACAACCGTTTAAGTATTGCACTGACTCCATGGGCATCATTTCCATGCTAATATCAATGTGGCTTGGGCTTAATTCATTCTATTTCAGCTTAGATTGAAAAGATTATTTTTTCATCAGAATAGCAAGCAGTCAAGCTCATAGGAATATTAAAGGATATTCATGAGTGCCAAGAATAAAAAAACCCCAACAATGAAAAATGCAGAGAAAGGTCATTTTGGAATGACTTGCTAAAAGCAGTGTCTGAATTTCTGTGGGTAGGTGTATACATCTTCTGGATGTGCAAATTGTGCCTGTTATTATTTAAAGTTCTCATTTTTCAGATGCTTATATCTGCTAAAAAATTAATTCATACACAAAGTTTACTGTTTGGTTGAAATTTTGCAGGCAAATACCCATCTCAAGAAAGATCCATTATTTTTTAATGCAGCTGCGTTTTGTAGTGCTACTATTCCGTGTGAAGTTTGCTACCCTTGTTTTACATGGTGCAGTCAAAGAAGCTGCATATTAACAAGGAACACTGCAAGAATCTCAATGACCTGATGTTTTTCAGTGTAAATTTGGTCACTGGACTCTACATGTCAGGTATTGTTTCCTCAAATCTGCTGGGAGAGGGAGTCTTGCTAACTTTTAGATACAAGTGGTGATAATGTGCAAAACTGGAGTCAAGTTGGATAGTGGATTTGAAAACAAAAAAGTGGGTGCCTGTGCAAAGCACCATTTTACTTCACCGTGAGATTTTATTAAGATGTTCTGAATCATTTAGTGGGAGTATGGAGAATTTTTGATGGATAAATTTCAAAGGCCAAGTTTTGTAACAAGGTCGGAACACTCTGAATGCCTAATTTGCGACATTTTTCAATAGCCTTATTTTCGCCCGTCCTGTCAATCCAGGGCAGGGTGAACTACCCCAGTGCATTTTTTTCTGAAGAGGATGAAGAGGAGCTTACATGAACCCTCTTACAATATATGTTGTGGAGCACAGGGAATAATCTTCACTCTGGGGAAGGGCAGGGGCAGGCAGCCAAGGCAGTAACCTTGAGATGCTGTGGTATTATACACTTACCCTATACCCCACTGTCCTCCCCCTTGCTTTGTTTTGCATATTGCCTGAGAAGTCTGGTAAAGCAAAAAACAACAGTCCCTGATCCCTGACAGTGCCAGATAATCCTGGTGCTGCAGAGGTTACTTTGCAATGAGAGGCCCTGAGGGCTGTTCCATCTGGAGCAGCTATGGGACCCTGAAGCAAAAGCTGAGCACCATGGAGGTACATGATGGGTACAGGGAGGTTTCTTGCAACCTGCCAGCTGTCTGTGGAACGGGCTCAAGTATCAATTTCCTCAGAGTGCCAAGGATAATGTAAGAAGGGCATCTGCTTCAGCCTGGCTCCGACACTATGGTTTGCCAATCTTTTTTCTTCAAATCATCAAACAGTGTTGTACCTGCCTGCTATGATGGGGAGCCCAAGCCCGATGGTGTGTGAATGAAGGTAGGCCTGCTGCTCTGGCACCATGCATGGAGGCTGCTGGGCTGTCAAGCTCCCTCTCCTGCCCACAGCCCTGGCTGGGTGCTGCAGCCATCACTTTTGCTGCCAACAGCAGTAGTACTTGGCCACTGTATACGCAGGAGTCTTCTTTCTCATCCATCCACATGAGATTTATGCAATAGCCCTCTTACATCTCTGCCCATGCAGACAGTCAGTCATAAAGGAGGGAAAAGAAATCCAGCTTATGGGGGTCACTGCTTTTTCTTCTGTTTGTGCAGCCTGAGAAGTTCCCACACACAGTAACCTCCCCATCTGACAGAAAAGTTATGGACTGTACCTTATTAATTTGCGTGAGAGCTAGAAGCAGCCACAAAGACTTTCCACCATGTTCACAACTGAGAGCAGGGAAGTCCAACCCCAAGAGCTGCTCTGAACTTTTAACGCAGCAAGCATTTAAGCATGTGCCTGACTTGAACTGCTTAGATAATCCTATGCTTAAACTTGGTGCTTGTGTTGTCTGATTGTGGCAAAAAGGTCCTTGTGACTCTCCATGAATGAGGACTAGGAGTATTCAGGGAGCTGAAAATAATATGTTGGAACTTGCTCTACCTGGTGCTGTCATATCATTCCATTAATAGCTTGACTGCTCGTATAAATAAAATGAATAGGATCTGACCCAGGCTTTGCACCTAGTTGGAAATAACCCCACTTCTGGGTTTTGAGAGCAGTTTCTCAGGCAGCTTTTATTTGTTCAGCCTCTAAACAGACAGCTTGCTTCCAAATCCTGTAAAATTGTGATTAAATCGTTGCGCTGGAGTCAACAGGTACATATTAAATAGGCTGTGAGATTACTTTCCATTCTGTATGGCAGCACCATGTCCAATTGAGAAAAGAGGAATGAGGCTGGAGGAACGAGAAGCTGAGCTGCTTCAGGAGCTCAGATGGAGCCAGGGGAGTGAGTACCTAATGCAGTCTGCAGACCTTTGATCAGAGGCTTCAAGGTCTCCTCTGAGGACTGATTAGCTTCGTGGTTTTGTTTCCTTCTGCCTGTTTCTCATGCAACTTAGGCATGCTGTAGGAGCAAGCAGGTGGAGGGTCCTTACCGTGGCTCAGGCAGATATAAGAACAAAAAAGGATTCCTTTAAATAAAAGAAGTGGCTGTAAAAGAATTTCAAGCTGGGGGATAAGGAAGTTCTGAAATTTTAGAATAGGAAGGAACGCCTTTATTTTACTTGCTGCTGGTGGCTGTTCTTCCTGTTGTGACCCCTCTGCAGAGTTTCATAACACCTTGGGGACTGCTAAGTCTAACGCTGCAATGAGGAACAAGGATTCCTAGTTCCTCTGTGCTATCTGCCAGAATTCAAGGTCTCTTTTTTCTGGTGATGACAGAAATTGCAATAGGAACTGAACAGCAAAAAAAAGCAAAATTCCCCAGTCGCTGAAGAAAATAACCACATTTGTGTTCCCAGAGCTAGGTCTCCTGTACCTCAGTGTATGGCATGAGCAATGTTCACGTGGTTCCTGAATGGAAATGGCCATGCTAATTTTGAAAGAGCTTTGTTAAAAGTCATCTGCACAGCCAGGCTGACTGGCAGAGCAGAAAAGCAAGCATAGGATGGGAGGCTGTCAATGGGAAGGTAGCTGTGAAGCATCCCCGGGACTGGTGTCATCTTGTACCAGCTCCCTGTGGGCTGCTCTGCCAGAGCAAAACAAAGAGACTGCAATATGCTGTAGCCCTGTCTCCAACTCCTCTAATGTGCTATAGGTGACCTTTACTGTACCCTTGAGCTGTGGCTGGTGGAGGTGGGGAAGGGATGGAGAAGTAAAAGAAGGGTTTTTTTTGGATAAAGATATAAAGATAGATCTTTGCTGTTATACACCATAGCTGTGTATGCATACACATACTCAGAATATTGGTCAAATTCATTTTGGATGTGTTGATTCAGCTTCTCAAACATTTAGGGATGTCTAATTCTCTGCCCAGGCCTTTGTGCTAGCTGAGCAAGAGAAAGGGAGCACAGCCAAAGCCAGTCTGCAGACCTGCAGCTGCACAAGAGGCGCGGGGGTAGGAACACAGTATTTACACACTGATAAGGTATAACAGCTTTCAGAATGGCTACTGCAGTTTAAGCTCACAGCATTTGTAAAGTAAATCTATTTAAGCTTTGTTCACTAGCAATATATCCACACAACAAATACTGTGGTAAGTGGCAATAAGATAAAATCTGGAAATGCAGCCGTGAAGCAAAATCCTGTGGGGACAGGCAGCACACAAGTCATACCAGTAGCTTTGAATCATCATGTTGGTGGATATACATCTTGGATGGATGCCCTTTGTCCTATAACACCAATGAAACTAACAGTTTACATAGCAAAGCTGTTAGCTAGTGTCTACTAAAGACTTAATAGGAGGTGCCCAAGGAAACCGATGAGAATTTGGCAGAATAAAGTAAAAAAAAAAGGTACTGCTTGTGATGTTTACCAACATATTTTCTCTACTAAAAAGTTGTATTTGAACAGAGCAATGCTGTTTGTCTTATGAATCTGAATTCCTAAGCAAAGCAGAACAAAATTTCATTTTCACAGAACAGTAATTTCAAATGGAATAGGACATGGTCTCCATTTATCAGATCTTTGCCCTTCCTTTCTCTCCTTTTTCTCTTTCTTCCCTTTCCCCTTTCCTCTCCTTTTTTTTTAAATTTGTTTGTACTAGGAAATGTGAATTTCATTCCATCACTAAACCAAAGTCATGATGGGATTTCCACCTCTGCATCTAATAGAACTTTCCTGATCAAAGCTATTCTAGACTACCAATATAATTTCATCAGAAGAAATCCTGATCTTCTCCAGCTGTGAAAAGTAATTATTGAACTGCCTGAAAGATGAAAACCATCCACTGAAACGGTTATCAAAAACATGTTTTATACAGGCTTTCCAGGACTACTTCACCCATCTACCTTTTGCTGACCTGGATGGACAAGCTGTCACCATCAAGACCTCCAGCAAAATTGCCAGACCCTGCTAGGTTATGGGTTTTGGCATGACACAGTAGGAAATCTTTCCATCCTGGGTCTGAAGCAGTATTTCATCCCTTCCTGGCAACTATGGATGGATCACAGGTAGTCAGAAGGACAGAGCCCTGTGGCACAAGAACAGATAGGCCTCATGACTAAGCTTAGATGCAGAAGACCTTCCCTCCTGCTGTGCTGCAGCCATCTTAATGACACAGATGTTATTTCTGTTCCCTTGAGTGTTTGGGCAGCATGAGTAATGCCTATGTATGTAAGATATGCCTATAAGATGCAGATAACGTACTTCAATGGTATCTACTGGCTTTAAAGCCACAGTACATAAGAAGGAAAAACAATGAGTTTATAAAATCTACTGCTTTACATGGATAAAGCAAAACACCCAAAGTAGGCTTTTGATCTCATTCATACCTTCCATGTAAATTTATTAGATGAATTAGAAATTTTAAAAGAAATAGTCTAAACATGGATGACAAACCAAGATTGAAACTCACTTTCATTTCAGGTGAAGATTTGGGTGCAGACAGCGTGATCAATTGATGTGTCTCAACAGCAAAGCCAAAAGTAAGCTTTTACCTCATCAGAAAGAAACTCATAGATCTGCCTTTTCCTAGTAGAACTTTGAGCATGTTAATTGCTTCTACTGTAAGTCTGAAGGGAAAGTTTTAATGGAAGAGTTTTGAGGCTGTGAACCAGCACCTCACTGAGAAAGTACATCTACATTTTCGAATTAGTCTCATTCACTTCATTTAGCCTGTATATCTTTCTAGTAGCAGAAAAAGTAGAGAAAGAGAAATCAAAACTCTGAAAATTCAGAGAGTTAAATTTGAAAATGGCATAAGAATATGAAGAATAAAATTATTAGAGAGTTTCTGAGATGAGAAAAATAATGGATCTAGAAAGAAAGGACAGAGACTGTGATGTGAAAAGAGTCCTGCTATACCTACTAAGTCTTGGAGAGTAAAATCCTTTTAAAGACAAAAGGTGATTTCTTGGTTTATCTCAGCCTCTTTTTTGATTTAAATTTTACAACAATTCAGTTCCTGGCACAGACTGAAGAAAGTTAAAAATTAATGACTTATGGGAAATGTGCTGCTTATGGCAGAGAATGGAGCCAAGGTCAGTACTGCTACTCTACCAAAGGACTAAGCATCACCACCTGGATTTGTCCCAACACTGGTTTACAGTGGCAGGAGGGTCTGGGAAGCTCTACAAACCTTGCCTCACTGGGAAGCCCTGCACAAACAGATCCATTCCACCTCCATCTGGAGGAGTGCTCTGAGAAAAGGGGACATTGTCCAACTGAATTGTGGTGCTTTGATTTAATATTTCTCTTGCAACTTCTGCCATCAGGGCTTCTGTGACAGCTTAGCAGTGATTGAATGTCTTTGAGCTGATCTGCTTGGGTGAATAAGAGCGCAGGCAACATCTGTGCTTTCCCAAGTGAATGTTACCAAGTAAACTGCATCTTAAGTTGGCATGGGCTTATTAAAAGCTGTCTTAGGTGCTACTATTTTGCACTGCAGTCTGCAGTCAGCCCACCAGTTAATGCTGAATCAGTCCATAAACTACGTCCAAATGCTTCCCAGCTGGGCTGTATGTAAAAGACAATGTCCCAGAACAGGCTTGTTGTACAGCTTCTTGATGGGCTGGGACTACTCTGAGGTATCCTGCTAGCTCAGGTAATTTTCTTAGGGGGAATACCTTCAGTGCCTGCAACAAAGGATCAGTCAGCACCCTTTATAACACATATAGAAAAGTCTAAGTTAAAACTACTGAAGCTGAAAAACCGTTTGTGAAAGTAGCTTTGAAATGTTACAGGTTCACCATTTTCTTCTCCAGGTAATTAAAATAGCTGTGATATAATTCTATTTTTTTAGAAAACCTGAAAGTGGGGGTTAGACACATACAGTTAAAAAAAAACCAAAAAACCAAGATACAAAGAATGAAGTGAATGTTTCCTGGCAAAGACCAGCAGAAGGACGTAGCTGCCAAAAGAAGCTGCCTTTGATTAACCTTTACGTTCAGTATGCACTCATGACTCTTTTGATTTGTGTCTCATTGCAGCAAATGCATAAAAAGGTCCTGATTAATGTGATTGCTTTAAAATAATTTTTATTTGTAACAGCCTCCAAACATAAATCTGCATATTCAGGAAATCCAAGGGCTGGTTATCTTCCTGTCCTTCCCGTAAGTGCCTCCTGAAGGCTGTTCTCTGAGCACGGGGAGCAGTGTGTGCTGGGCTGCTAATGGGGCAGCAATGCCTCTCCTCATTCTGACAGCTTGGCTTTGGCAGCTGTATTTCTGACATGCCCAGCCATGGTAACAAATGAGCATGTACGAGGATGAAAGTGTGAAAGCTGAGTGATGGGAGGTGATTTACAATGCCTGGCTGTCAGTGATTCATTAAGTAAGCCTCTTGGAGTAGGGCAGAGTGCTACCAAAGCAGGGCATCACCAGGCAGAAGAGAGGAGTGCCCCTGACCTGCTTTGAGGGTTCTGCCTGGTCATGAAAGCATCCCATCATAGAATCATTTAGGTTGGAAAAGGCAATGAAGATCATTGAATTCAACTGTTAACCAAGCACTAACAAATCCACCACTAAACCATGTTCCTAAGTCCCACTTCTACACATCTTTTAAATGCTTCCAGGGATGGTGACACAACCACTTCCCTGGGCAGCCTGTTCCAATGTCTGGCAACACTTTTTGTGAAGAAATTGTTCCTAACATACAATCTAAACCTCCCCTGGTCCACTTGAGTCCATTTCCTCTTGTCCTATCACTTGTGACTTGGGAGAAGAGACCAACATTTGCCTCACTATAACTATAACTACGTATCAAGTAGTTGTAGAGACAAATAAGGTCTCTCTTGAGGCTCCTTTTCTCCAGGCTAAACAACTGTAGCTCCCTCACACTTTCCTCATAAGACTTGTGCTCCAGGCCCTTCACCAGCACCGTTGCCCTTCTCTGGACTGACTCCAGCACCTCAATGTCTTTCTTGTAATGAAGGGCCCAAAACCGAGCACATGATTTGAGGTGTGGCCTCCCCAGTGCCGAGTACAGGGGATGATCACTTCCCTGGTCCTGCTGGCCACACTTAATTCCAATACAAGCCTGGATGCTCTTGGTCTTCTTGGCCACCTGAGTATACTGCTGGCTAGTCTGACCTAGGCATCTCAACTTCTGTGGTCAATGTGGAGAGTCTAAGGGAGGTGTCTAAGGCAGGAGGAGTGACTCTTGCTCTGAAATTGCCTATATTTCCACTATCAAGTGACCTTAGACAATCAACTTTGACTAGATATCCAACTTTTAAATGACTAGAGATGCATAATAGAAATCTCTCTCTAGGGCATAGACATTAATGGAGGATAAATAATTCAGATGAGCAGATCATAAATAATTTACCCTCTGAGAACTCAAGTTCTATCAGTTCTTTCCACTAAGGGTCTTGGGGCATTTTATTTATTTTGCACAATAGCCACATATTATCATACCCTTCTCCTACAATTGTCTGAATAAAGTACAATTACTTCCTGATATTGTCATCTAATGGAGCTATTCCTGTACTTAATAGGTGGAGGCTTGTTTTTTTGGAGCTAGAGGCTTTGTAGATAAGTCCCACTGACGGTTCATTGTATGCATTATTGCATGAACTCTGAATGAAGTTTCTCAACATTTGATGAGTTCATAGCATTCCTGTCCTACAGCTCAGCAACACAGCATGTGAGGAGGTTAAAGTACTGTACCAAGTCACTGCGGAACAGAGTGCTGGAGCCCAGACTCTGACTAGAGTGGGGGCATTTTTTGGAGCACAAGTGACACTGCCTTCCAGAAGCAGAATTGCCATTCAGTATTTGTTATCTTACAGAAAGAGCTGTGGCTGCGCCTAGCTTCTGCAGTAAGAAGCTGGCCATTTTCAGGAACACCATAACAAGCTGTATTAGACTAAAGAAGAACTGGAAAATTTGTCTGGCTGGCTGCTAACAGATTGAATGGAGAATTTGTATTCCAGTCTGTGAATCCCAATAAGGCTTAGATGGCAACCTGTTATACCAGGATAACAGCAAAGCATTTCTAGGCTTGCTCAGAGGTACACCTCAAGGGATGGAAAAATTTAAGACAGTAAAGCATAGGAAAAAAGAAAAATCCATGATAGTCAGGGCCAGTGGGTTTTTTGGCAGTATAATTTTGGATGTGGATATCTACATTCTCCTTTAATCTTAGATGCATTTCTTCAGAGCTGGTGATTGGCCAGTAAAGCGTTTTGTCCTGATGGTTGTGTTAAAAATTGTATTAAATATGTATCAGGTTTGAGATCTGAAATACACTTGTGTGAGTTTCTCTTCCTAGCTCAGAGCAACTGAACTGAGATGCACCATCTCTCTAGATGTAGTATTTCCCAGCAAGATGAAATAATCATGACACCAAGCCAGAACTGAGACAGTATGAGATTGAGGTCTGATGTCTTGCTTTAATCTGCCAAGCAGCATCCCTTCCTTTTATAGCCCCTGTTCTGCTGGCAGATAGGAGGCTCTTTTTTCATAGTAACTAGTGTCAAAGACATGGGACAAGTTCTGATTCAAGCCCAAAGCTACAGTGAAGAGATAATCTTAGTGCTGGTGTGCATCACACAGACAAACTGCATTATTTGTCAAGAGTGTATTTCTGGAAAGTGCAACCATTAGTGGTATGGTGGACAGAAAAGACATTTTTATTATAAAGTTTGGTGTAACAGAGAGAAATGCATGGAGGGACTAAGAAAAACATGCAACATAAATGCACAGAGACAGTATATATGGTGTGAATATGGCTGGAACAGGATCATTAGCAATAGGAGATGCCGTCTTTTCAGAGAAGATAACCAATATGAAAAACTTCAGTTGCTTCATCTGTAAAACTGAGGCACCAGTACAAGTCTTTAAGCACGAGCTCTCTTGAGACCTCTATTTTAATACTTACATTTTTGTTTGCATCACCATGCCTCAGATGCATTAAGGCATTTTGAAGGTGCAGGAAGACAGCACAGTGTGATGACAGTGGCCAGCAGAGCAGGGCGTTAACTGCTGGTGATAGAGAGCCAAAACAAGGGATGGAGAAGTGGCAGAGAACTGGATGTTACTGCCCTGGAGTTAAATGAGACACAAAAGAGATGCTCTTCTGATGAGCATGACAACTCAGTGAAATGAAAATGAAAGATTTGTCAGCTGTAATTTTAACCAAACTAGTTCTCTCTTCCTTGCTTTCAGAGTACAATACCCAGCATATTAATTGTGTGGTTACATGCAAACTGTAAGCATGCTTTGCAGTTGGTTTCAGTAGAGCCCATGAGAAGTCAGATCTTCACCATGTGTACCCATGTGTGTGTGTTTGTTTGTATTCCACAACTGAGGAAAGATGCCCATTAATTGCTGTGGGCAGACTTGTGGGCAGGGATCTGCAGGCCATGGGGAGATTAACTCTCAGGCAGCTCCTCACTTTGACAATAGAGTTCAGTCTGGAGCAACTTCTTGAGCATAATCTGTTTAAAAAGAAAAAAGACAGATGCCTCATTTATGTCAAGAAATTTTGTATTAAAACTACACTTTCAAGTGAGATGTGCCCTTGAGGAATCTCTCCAGTGATGTCAGACACTCATATGCCTTGCTTCTACAGAGGTTGTAAAAATGGGGTAGAGAAAGGCAAAGGAATTGGGAGCCTTCTCCCTCGCACCGCTGCAATTACTGCACAGAAAGCATTACGCGTATTGCCTCCTCTCCCTAAAGCGCTGCTTCGTGGCACTCTTCACATGAGCAGTGAATTTCCATAAGTGAGCAGTGACCTACATTCAAGGCAGAAGCCTTGCTGCCTGCTTTTGGAGTGTGCCCTGGCTGCCTTCCAGCTCAAGCCTGAGATTCTTAGCATTTCATTTCCTGGCTCATCCCCGTCGGGTTCGCCAGGGACCAGCCTCTCTGCGGAGCATCTGCATGGAAAGGTCACTGCAAAAAGAAGGGTTGGGATGAATTTTTGTGGTAGGCTTAGACACTACTCTGACATAGGTTATAAATATATAGCCTACAATGAACACAAATGAATAGGTAGTGGAGAAAGCAGCAGCCTGGTTAAAACCTGGGCCTGTAAGACTCAAGACTGCGATTCAGTCATAAAGAGGCTTTTTAAAACTTTGTCAAACTCTTGCCATTAAATGAGTTATTGAATTAAAAGTCTAGTGTTTGCCATTGGTGCTTCATCCTGCTCTATATCTTCACTGACGGGTGAAGCTACCAGCCTTTGAAGCCGTGTAAGAGAATTGAATAGCCTAACAAGAGCACCACTGCAAACATTTTGAGAGGACAAAACGAGTGTAAGCTGACTGCATGATTAATTTACTAATGTATCAATTCAGTTCCACAGCACCAGCAACCTGGGCTATGAACTTCCTATTTCTGGTTTGGGCTTTGTTCTGCAACAGAAGCAGTTGTTTGGAGAGCTGCAGAGAGTTGTGGTAGGAGCGTATGAATCACCAACATCTTTCAAACTAAAGCTCTGCTGTAAGTGCAGCTGTCCCAGCAATGTGATGGTGTGGAGACCAGGCAGACCAAAACCAAAGCAGAAATCAAAGAAATGAGCTGAATCTGCTCAGAGAGAACCATTCACATCAGCTGTTCCTTTGGATTGGTACAGCACAATTTGACATACTTCAGAATAAGCAGCACTGGCCCCACTAACAACTTCCACAGCTGTAAGAGAACTGAATAGTAGGACATATTGCCTGGGCTCCAGCAGAGAGTTTCATCCTCACAAGTTATCTCTGCCTAATGTGAAAATATGCATGGTCTAGGGGAGCGCAGTCCTGTCCATGCCACCTAGCCATGCTACGTAACCATGGGAATGAAACAGGAACAAAATAAAAAGAGCAAGTCAAACCATCCACAAAAAAAGTCCCTCCAAATTTACAGCACAAGGACTGAAAATTGTGGAAATTTGACAAACCAAAGGGAACTTTTCCTGACTATTCAATAAATAGGAAAGATAAGGGAATGAGTTGTAAGGGCTTTGGCAGGGCTAGTTCAGATTTCAGATCAGCTGGAGCTTGTTTCGGGAAACTGACTTTTCTCTTCAACACAGACACCAGAAAGGCTGATGCAGCAGAATGAAAATAACAGATGACCATGACTTCACAAGGATCCTCCTTCCCTGTAAGCTGACTGCTTACTGGGAGGCTACTGACCGCGGGGAAGTGCTAGTCTTTGTTTCAGTTTTTTTCTTAGCTTCAGTCAACTGGGGCAGCCATACAAGAAGCTACTTAAGCATAAAAATCAATCAGGAGTGATTTGAATAAGAGCGGTGAAGGGAAGCTTTCAGATTTTGCATGTTTTGACTTCCAGCTATTTCTCTGAGCCAGGAAGGATTTCCCACCTTATTTTGTGGTAACCTGCCTTTCCAGAGGGCTTTATTTAGTACTGCTCTGCCTCAATGCAGAAAGCAGCCTGGGAGTGTTTTGGTGGCTGGCTGGCACAGGGCAGTCCCTAAGCAGCAGTCAGGAAATAGATTGCTCCTCCTGGCTTGTGCCAGGGTATCACACAAGGCCTGAGTAAGGCACTGACCCACCTTGACAGGGCTGGTTCTGGTATCCCTCTGAAACACCCCCTGTTTCACTTCCATTTCTTCTTTCACAGCTCCAGTGCATCACTGTGCTTTAGTTATTTCTCTGTCTTGATCTGTTTGCTTCTCCTTTCCTTTCCTCACTCTCATGTGTTTCTTCCACTTGTTTTCTCTTCTTCCTCACATTCATTGTGTGCTTCCCCTCTGCTCTTTAAAAATTGCTGCTGCCACCCTCCACTACCAGCACTTATGAATCTTCACCCTTCTTGAGCACTGAGCAATGTTATGAGCATAAGCACTGCAACAAACCTGGTGGATTAACTTAATCCCTGAACTTTTTTCTGGTTGCCGTACTATAGAAAAGGATGTTTTGGATATGGAGATCTAAGGTTTGCCAGCTGTGCTTTACCTGAGGAAACGTAGCAGCCAAACCTACACCATGCTAACGCTAGCTGCTAGGTCCAAAATTAACACTGTGCTAAACTAGGATTTTAATGTGCAAAACCAAACACAACTGCAGAACTGCACTGTCCAGTGAAGAATTCTGTGTTCTCATTTTTCATGAGGAAGCATGAAGAACAGCACTCTGCCGCCAGGCACAGCATGAAGCAAGATAAAGATAAATGAATAGCACTGGGTTTCTTTCTTTACATGATTGCCTGGGGAAACCACCTAAAGCAAATTTGGATGCTAAAAAATGTTTGGAGGAATAAAAATATCACACAATTTTTAGTTCAAAACAAGATGCCAATACTCTGAAACGTGGCTATTTCTTCAGTGCTCAAAAGTGATTCCGCTGAAGTTCCATGTCTCCTTTTGATCATGTCAGAGTAAAAGCTTTTCTGAAAGAAACAACATGCACTTGCATCCTCTTTCACCATTCAGAACAAGAAATGCTTCTCCTTCTAAAGAAGCAGCACATCTTTCACCTATTGCTGTAAATTGAGAGGTGATTTGTCAGCAACCCATGCGTTGATGTCATTAAACTTTCTATTTCCTTCTTATCCAGCCTGCCAGAAACCTTTCCAGGATAACTGAGATGACTGAAATGGAACTCTAACACTAGCATTCCTACATCATGCTTGTATAAACTGAAAAAAAAAAATAAACAAAAAAAAGTCACTAAACTGAGAACAGGCAATAAATATCATTAAAATATCATTAATAAATATGGACTGCACCAGGACATCAAATAAAAATTATCTGTGAAAATTGCTGACATTAACTCTTCATCTATTTTAGCTTCTTAAAGGGAAAGAGAAAAATCTAGAAGATCTCTTAATTTCTTCTAGGTTGTGGTTATTTTTAATCAGAACAAGAAGCCTAGTCAGAGTGCTGAGGTAATATAAGATGGACCAGTTTTTCCCCAAAAGAGGAACGTAGAATAAATTTGAGATCTTTCAGGGAAAATCCATTATTTGGATTCCACTCTTTCTCCCCTCATCTTTGGAACCCCTTTCCTTTTTGACGGCTATAGGAAAGATAACATGAAGGAAGCTCAGGCTTTGTGTAGGCTTGCCTTCCATGTATGATGGCATGGCAAGCTGAGATTGGGGTTAAAAAGTGGCATCAACCCTCAACTGCAGAAGCACCCCCACATGGACTCTGCGCAAGGGAGGAGGGAGCTGGTGGGGCTGGGTGGGAGTGCAGATAGCTCCTGCCAGCAGCAGGGATGCCTGGTACACGGGGCCAGAGCTCCTGGTTGAGCTGGAGTCAAGCTCACTTTGTCAAAGCTGTTGACAGAAGGAGTTTAAAATGCTTTTCTTTAATACAGGCTTGAATGCTACTTGGGTACATTGTGAATTTGTATCCCATTAGTTAATCAGTTTAAATAGATAGTACAATCTGAAGGAAACAAAGAGGCAGGCGCGGGCAAGACTGCAGAGTGCAAATCCATGTTACAGCCTGCTGATGCTGAAGAGGTAGGTTCAGTCTTCCTCCTTTTCTTCCCTTCCTTGTGCAAGCACTCTGACTGTGGAGTACTACTAAGCTAGCCCCTTCCTTTGGTATGGTGAATATTTTATTTGTTTTGTTTCATGGGGAAGCAAGGCATCTGGAGGGTGCAGGGAAACTGCTGTTCTCAGCAGTGGCATGTGTGGGCCAGGTCAGCTGGGGTGCAAAACTCTACCCATATCAAAAATGGCACTCTCATCATGAACAACTTCTCTTCTTGGGTCCACATAGGCTGTGTTACAGGCAGAATTTAAAAGCATTATTTAGTTTCAGGTGTCCTCATACAGTCAGTAACTACTCAGTTTGCCTAAAAAGCTTGGAATACAGTTCTAGGCTAGTTTAAAAAATGAAAGGAATAGTATCTTTTCTTCCTCTTTCTTGTGTACTGCCTTTATGCAACCCACTAACCTGGCTTAAACACTGTGGTAATGATTCAATTGCGTACATACTACCTGTTGATGCTGCTTAAAAAAATCATATCCTTCTTGGGTTTCCTGGATTGAAATCCATGTAGCCTGGGTCTTGGCCTCAGGAAAAGAAAGGGAAGATTGTTTTCTTCTGCTATAAAAGACATACGGTATTAGGAGCAGGACAGTTCTCAGGGGGTCAGGTGGCCAAGGACATGTGAGAACAGCAGTGCAGGGAATTGCCACTAGCACTGCTTGTTTGGATCCTGCTTCTCAGGCAGAATCGCAATTTTGCATGTGCCTGACTGTCACGTGAATAGCATCTAATGTGTAAAGCCAGGATTTGTGCATTCACATCCCTGACGCATGAAGGAATGGAAAACTTTGCTGAGACATAAGACTCATACTACATGCGAAGCTCTAATTTCTGCACCAGCTACAATAAAGCTGGCTTTACATGTGACTTTCTTGAGAATTTTGCAGGTTAGAAAGAAAGAAAAATGTCAAGAGTGATTTGGAAGATTTCAGAGCAAGAAATTCAGTGCCCAAGTATTTAAGAATCACTATTGTACACAAAAAGCCTGACAAGTGTGTGTGGGTGGGAAGGAAAGTCAGCCTGTTCCTTATGCAGTATCATGATAAATAAGAGCAGAGTGATGGCTAGGGTGTGAGTAGGGGGTTACATTGTGAAGAGCTGGGATAAGTGAGACAGCAATAGCTGCAGTCAATATAAATAATTTCAGATCTTAATCATCACAGTATACCGCAAGGGCTGGAGAGGAAAGAGGCTGTTTATCCCTTGCTGCTCCTCCCTCCCAAACTGTCATCAGCTGCCCTACCCTTCTGCTTTAGGGCACAGCCCCTGGAGCCCCTTCTTCCTCCTCTCTTATCAGATTTTACCATGGCCTGCTTTTTTCCTGGCCCACTGTTTTGTTTACATCCCACCACTTGCACCCTGGTGTGACTGCATAAATAAGTGCTGCACATCTTTGCCACCACAGCCCAATCTGATCTATCCTAGGCCCACCAGCCTGCCACACTTCCTTTCAGAGCTGGGGTGCATTTACAGAGTCCACTGCTCTCTTAAAGCAGGCTACTGCTAAAGCAGCTCTTCAAATGTGCCCTTAAAAATGGCATTTGCTGTGTTGTCTACAAAACCCTGAACTGCAACGAGGAAGTGATACTTTCAGCTTGCTGTGCCCCATTAGCTCTCTTATGTGATCATCCATGCCCATCTTCTGTGCAGCTGCTTCTTAATATGACCAGGAAAAGCCTTTAGTAAGCTCTCTGGTTAGAGCCATGTCTAGTAGAAATGACAGATAAGATTGCTGGGCACTACATCCATTATATCTATAATAAGCACGAATATTAAAAAAATACCAGTAACAAGCAACATTTAACCTGCACTGTCCTGGTTGATCTGTTGCAATAAGCAGTGTCTCAGCTGTTCTGGCTCTTCACATTTGTCTCAGTACATGTTATCAGAGTGCTCAGGCCCCATATGCACCAGTAAAAATGTAAAGTATACAAGTATGGCTCATCTTACAGGTTAGCATTTGTTCAGGAATCAGTGAGTACACTCTTCAGACTTCTCTAATGATAATCAAACAGTAAGAGGTCACAGACTGGGAAGGCATTTGGGAAAAGAGTTTAGACTCATGGCCCAGCTTGCTTGTTTTTCATATTACCTTCCCAGTCTGTAGAGTCATTTTCTTCCTTTCCCTTCTGAAATGCTTTCTGTTGCGCATCTTCCTGGGGTGTGACATGAACATGTTCAAAACCCCCTGGTGACTGTAAGCAGAAACAAACCTCAAAAGAGTCCATTCCTGTCAGCTGGCTGGGTATCACCACGCAGGTACTGTGGGTGTAAAGCCTGGTGCATTTTCCATAGTGAGCTTCTGCTTGCGGGGGATTTGCAAAATCTACTTTGCCAGAAGCAGTGTTGTGTTTGCAAATGAGAAATCCTCCTCTCCCCTTTTCTCATCTATTATCAGTGATCTCTGGTTTGTCCAAAGTCAAACAAACCCCAGAGAATAAAAGGTACTGAAAATGCTGCTTTAGACCACAGAAGTCTTTTGCAGTTCCTGACCATCAAGTTCACTGCCAGGACACAGTCTATATTTGCAGCCAGCCCTTGTCACTTCCTTAGCAGCTCCCCAGACACTTATGGATATGCTGGGGCACATGGGGAACATGAGCAAGCCCATGCCATGCAGGGCTCTGTGGAGATGCTCAGGAAGCCTGGACAGTTAGG
The DNA here is from genome assembly GCA_009867235.2 of Psittacus erithacus. Taxonomy (NCBI): domain Eukaryota; kingdom Metazoa; phylum Chordata; class Aves; order Psittaciformes; family Psittacidae; genus Psittacus; species Psittacus erithacus. The sequence goes on from WYDI02004535.1 coordinate 38,009, forward strand.
ATGCATGTGCTTCACTGGAGATGCTGCTGGGACCTCTCCAGGGATGCTAGCCAAAGGCAGGGGCACAGGGGCTACAGGCAGCAGGATGGGAAGAGACAGACAGCTGCCCCTAAGAGACAGCAGCAGCAATGCCAGTGAGTGGAGCTTGATGAAGGGTATCTTATCAGCTGTTTCAGGAACCGCCTGTGATTTTAACAGCAGTTTTTACTATGGTAGACCAGCTACTTCCAGCACAGCCCTGGCATCTGGCTCTGCAGCTAACTCAGCTGATGTCTGTGCAGGGCATACATGCCACAAAGACACAATGATATGGAGCAGGCAGTACTATAAAGACTGTGCCACCAGTGCTGTAATGGGAAACCAGGGCTCCTAATCTTTAGGCACATTGTCTTCAATATAACTCAGTGAATGCATGTACCTTGCATGGAGCTGGTGCACTTGGACCCTTGTATCCCTGCGCAATGCTTCTCTGGATAACCACTATGCTAAGGGTGAGAGACACAGAAGGGAAAGATAAACAAGAGGTTTAGGATTGTCCAGGTGGTACAAGGCAAAATAGAAACTAAATTCTCAGACCATGTTCCATTACTTATCTCTCACTTGCTTGAGGAAAGCAGTAAAACCCCTGCAAGAAGCAGTGTCAGATACACTGTTCTCTACTGGAAATAGAGATGGCTGTAAAACTACAATGATCTGGTGTACTGTCCTCTCCAAAATATTTTGTGATGGCTCTTTTTGTTAGCCATTTAAATGCCCAGTCCCTGGGCTGGTTTAGAGAGGCATTCAGCAAGCTCTTCTGGGGATAAAGCAGTCTTAGCAGTGTTTTGCATCCAACCCAATGTCCCTTTCTCTATCATCATCACCCCAGGATTGCTTCACAGCCAGCAAAAGCCAAAAGCCTGAGGCAAAGGTGATGACAGTGGTCTCCCAGACTGACATGGCCCAGGGGTTCGGCAGCTGGGCACCAGTGTGCCTGGGGAGCGGGGAGCTGGAAGGTTTTCCTCCCGTAAGGGTGGTGCAGTGTCTGGGGCAGTGCAGAGGATGTTTCTGCTGCAGAAACACAGAGTAGGGCTGGCAGTTTTGGTGGCCCTCCCCAGTGAGCTCTGGCCTGCCACATTACAGAGTGGTGCTGGGTGGGCAGCAGTCTTGGCCAGCATCTCCTCTGCTGGAGAGGAAATGGCTGGCACCAACAAGAATGTACGTGTCCAACACAGAATGGGCTGTCAAGGATCCATTCGCAAAGGGATTAAAATCTGAAAACACCACTGCAGTGGCGAGTCTGCTATGCTTCTATGTAGAGAGGCCTTTTTCCCAGGTACTGCCAGGAGAGGCGTTTACTTGTTGCCTATACATCAAAAACCAGCATCTGTGCTGTGGTCCCTGCGAAATCATCCTCACCATTTTCCTGCTCTTTCCTCTCAGATAATATTTTCTGAGCGCAAGAGATCTCTCTTCATTCTCTCTATTCCACAGAAATGAAACATGAACAAAAGCATGATATAAACACGCAGGTCTCCAGTGTAATGCTCTATTAAGCAGTGCTCCTGCTTGGGACTGGATGAATCACCCTGAGCAGGGCTGTTTCAAAGCACATGCTGTATGTGCTTTAAAGCAAAATAGGAAATACCTATGCTTCAGTCTTATAATAGTTGTGCTTGAATCAAAGCAGATGATTTGTAGCCAGGGTCGGGTTCACAAGAAAGGGCGAGGTTGCTAGAAAGCCATAATGATAAAACTTCCTGTTTTTAAAGATGGATTTCAACAATTATTATTGCTAACTCAGAGAAGGAAGTGGATGCATGCTAGCTGAAAAGTACCTTACTATTTCTCCATGCATTTATATGCCAAAAAGTCACACAAAAAAATGATTTCTGTTGGAACTGACAGGAGGCTTCCTTTTGTTTTCAGCCTCAGTGAAATTACTATATGCTTGCAAAATTAAGGCTGCTGTGTTTTTAGCTGTTGTGCAAACTTCAGGTTTTCTCCTTGGCAACGCGAAGTGCCCTTAAGAGTTAGAAGTGCTCAGTGTCTTATGACTTTATTTTCCTTATATACACAATGATTACAACAAAAGACAGCTGTTAATTTCAGGAAAAAAGCCACCATGTAATAAATCTTTTGTGCTGCACCATAATAACTCTCCTTCTCAGGCAGACACAATTTAGTATAAGAGTTGCCTGCATTTGGTACTACTTACCATATGAAGATGTTATTTTATTTCTAAATATATGGGAAAGCTGGCTGCACATTACAGAGCCGCTGCTCATGTTACGACAGAAAGTGAAATGTCACTTCTTAAATGACACTTAGCCCAAGGCGTGACGTGCTTTCTGTGTTCTGAAATAAGTACCCACTGATCGCTTTTCACCAATGTCATTATGTGCTTTTGTCTTTGGTATGAATTGCCTTGACTCAGTTGGATAGAAGGGTCTGAATCACTTTTTTGCCACTAAGGATCACCTTGGCTGTGCTGGGATGAACAAAGCAGGAGGAGGCAATGGGCTGAGTGTCTTCCTGGTTATCAATTCCAGAAGCCATCATACTTCACTCCAGATTGGAAGGGGCGACAGCAAGCTGGTGCATCATCAGCTCCTTTTCCATCTGGCCACAAGCTGTTCCTGTGGCAAACATCTGGTTTGCTTCATTGCCCCAGGAACACCAGAGATGGGGCCTTTCCCACTATCAGGCTGTCTTGTAAATTCCAGGCTTGTCCCTCCCGGGGAATTAATCTGTGCTATGTGTTTCAAATAGAAGGGTAGTCATGAAACTGAATGGACACCTGTCTTTGGAATAGGTTGGTTTTCATTCACTCTGACCTGGTTCTGACTGGAGCAGAGTAATTATTCATAATCTATAAGAACAGTTATAATAAAATCATCTGTTTCAAAATGAGGCATCCACCATGGGACATGTTCTTCAGCAGAAGCTGTAGAAGTGTTTCTTCATGCAGTATTTTCCCATATGAAAAACATTCCCTGTTTGTATCCTCAGGGCTCAGGGTGACTCAAACATGTGAAGCACCATCAATACCATGAAGTGCCCCCACAGCTGCAAGACAGTGCACACCCCCACAGGGACATGGCGCCACAGAAATGGATCCATAACCAAGTTGATGGGCTACCACTGAACGATGTGGCATTTACTGGGACAAGCACATTGTGGCAGAAGCATTGCAATGCTTTGACATGGACTTCGAAATGCTGGTTGCAAAAAGTATCCTGCTTGGATGCCTTGGATTAGCTCCTTGACAAAGCAAGCTTTGCTTTTGTTTTGTACCACTGCTGTGGAGAATAACACAGTAGCACAGAATTCATGTAGTTAGAAAAGACTGAGTCAGCCTGCTTGGTTTAATCAGGCCCTACAGGTAAGCTCCATGAGTGGATTTTGACAGAGGTAAGATTTTATATGCCAGGTGTTACAGAGGATTTAGTAATCCTTCCTCTTGATTTCCACTGTGCTATATATGGTGGTACAAACAGTTTTTTACTAGCTTCCTCCTACATGTCTCTGTTCTTGGAAACTGAATTTAAATTCAGAGTCACCTTGAATCTTTTTTTTCAGGGTATTTGTTGTACAAGTAAGTAAGTAATTTGATACAAAGAAGGTATATAAAAAAAAAAAGGTAATTTACATAGATTTGATGTTTTAGAAACAGAGGTACTTATGAAATGGTGTGTGAATTCAGGGTCACGGGTTTGTCTCCAGAAAGTCAGTTCTGAGGTTCAGACTTGGGCCCAGGTGCGCTTGCTAGACTCAGAAGATAAGAAGTATGGAAATGTATAAACCATTTAGGAAAGCTTAAAAAGAAATCCCAAGAGGTCTTTTTCAGGTTTATTTGATTTTAGAAGAATGCCTTCAAACTCAGAAGGACTAGAACTCAGAACAGTTTCTGTGCATTTAGAACCTATTCCAAATATAAGATTGTGTATTTTCATCCTAAAACTTTACAAAACCCACTGTAGGAGGCCTGTATTTCTGGTTTGTGTCCTCCTTTTTCATATTCTTAGATATTTTATCACAAGACTCTTATTTACTTTTATGCATTAATTTTCTTGGTTTGTGGATTAGTTTAGTTTATATGTAAATGATCTTTTACAAAACATTTGTTTTTTGAGCATTTAGAACTACCTATTTAAGCTCTCAGTTTGGTTATACTTTTGAGTGATAGTTACTTCAGCATATTATTAAAACTCACTGCACAGGAAATATTGAGAAGGCAGAGATTTCTCAGTCATTATGAGAAAGACATAGCCCAGGTTTAACAACTGAAGCATGGTCACGATTTTAGGTAGGTGGGAAATAGCTCAGACTTCTAAGAAATGAGAGTGAAATGACCACCTAGTAAGCCTAAGCTATTTTTCTGTGGTCTAAGAATAAAGCAAAGCAAGACAAAGCAAACAAATGCAACCTAAAATGAAGGAAAAAGTAAGACGTCTGAGGAGGTCGTCACCAGGATACCTGACACACTGTTCCTGTGTGGGCAATACGGAAAACAAGCTTATTTCAAAGTGAGGCTGAAATGAAGAGAAGTGGAGCCCTGTGTTAAAAGCAGCCTGAAGTCCCAGAAGAAAAATGTCTTCATCTGTCACAGGATGACAAGCTTAGTTTAGCAAAGGGGAGTTAAGAGGCCAGTAAGTAAAGGACTTCTCCAAGTCATTTGGTAATTTGGATTAAGGAGGGAAACACTTAAAACTCTTATCATAGACACCAGCTGCAAGACCCCACAAGGAGAAATTCAGCAAATTTTCTTGCTCCAGGCAGCAGTGCCACTGCATGAATCCTAATATTTGGACTATGGATTAAGCAAGGGTTGCTCATTTGACGTATGGCAAACAGAACACCATTTATGATCTAACTTTGAAGTGCCCAGCAATGGACTCTCATCCAAAGTTAATGTGAATACTAAAGCTGCTAGAGCTGCATAATTATTTACTTCACAAGGAACTAGCGGCCATGGGTACTGATTTTCAAGAAATGAGAGTTTGGGATTTCCCCCTGCCTTTCATTTTGTTATGGATATTAGCCATTAAAAAAAATATTTAATGTGCAGATTATTTTGCAGCAAAAGCAAAACTCCCAAGCACTAACCAGATTCTGAATTGATGAGCAAGGAGCAGTTTGATTTCTCTTCTGCTTTTAGCAGCCTCTGGGATTACTTTTGCTTTCAGAGAGGCAAAGTTGAGCAACTGTTGCAGAGTATTCATTCCCAGCAAGCAACCTGCTTTTAGAATTCAAGCAAACATGATTCTCCCCCAGTGTCTGTGAATTCCAGACATCCAGCTGGGTGCTGCTGATAATGAAAAGGAACTGACAGCTATGTCCCAGCTGTTCCAACACAGAGTTAACTTCTCTGTTTCATAAAAAGTTAACCAGTCCCAAGTATCACAAGAGGGAATGGGGTGATTGGACATTAGAAATGGTACCTGGCATGGGCAAAAGTAGAATAGTAAGTGGTAAAGTAAGAGATCTTGTACTTGACTGAAAAAAGAACAATCAGCCTTTTAATGTTGAGTAAAGTATGAAGCAATCCATTAACTTTGCATGCAATATATTTCCTTTCCATTTACATCCTTGCAATCTGGTATATTCTTCTAAACCAAAATATTAATGTTGAAGCTGGATGCACCACAGGGTGTGAAGAAAGGGTGATTTTTCCTGTGGACATGGAGCAGTATCTCTCCAGCAGCACCAGGCTCCAGCAGCAATGCGTATTCAAGAGTGTTACTCTGATCATGTACAAATGTGGTTCTTTGTTCCATCAGCTGCTCTGCGTGTGACACAAGGCTGCGTCAGAAACAGGAGTTCCTTTTTTATGCTGCCCTGAGGATGAATGAATATATACTGACTTAGTAAGATATCCTCCGCATTGAAAGTCCAGCCTTTCAGCCATGAAAAGTTAAATCGCCATGACCTTTCTAAAAGAGCTATTAATTTTGTGATAGCATTCTTGTCCTCTCCCTCCAGTTTTTGTGAGTAGTACATGGGAGCCCTGATATCCCTCAGTGCCTTGTATTTACAATTGTGTGGAAGTAGCAGCGGTTACTTATGTATGCTCCTGTCTCCTTTTTTCCCTGTCAACTAGTTGCTCTTCTAAACCTGCAAATCATAACCTTCCCTAGACACCTTATGATTGAAGGAGATTGCTGCTGGGGCTGCAGCATCCCTCAAAGATATCTGCAGCCTCAGTTTGCTGTGCTGAATCATTTTTCTATGTGAATCAACTCTTATATTTTTAAGCTTCTGTAAAAGTGATTTTCTGCATCTCCTTTTTCCAGTCTCTCCTCCCAGTGGAGGAATTTTTGCAGAGCCTGATTATCTCTATTTCCTAATAATTATTTGCTAATTACCTTTTGCCAGTGAACATTTGCTAATAATTACCACAGTGGTATCTGAAAGAACATTTCCTCCCTCTAAGAAGCATTTAAGATATCTATAGTAACTGTGGAGTAACACCTGGTGTATAGAAACGTTTTGAATGGAATACCAATGCAAGTTAGCATGGGATTTAAATGATCTGCACATGACTTTTAAGAGGTAACTCAGGATGCACACAATCAGAAAAAATATTTTAGACCAAAAAAATAGGTTTTCCATGCTCAGTTTCATAGATGTTGCCTTTCCTAGACAAAGGCTATTGTTTTCAGTGTAGTCTCTACTGCTAAAGGTATTTTAATGTTATTCTACCTCAATACCTGCCATTAGCACACTCAGATGAATTAAAGCAAACCAATCCAATGCCACAGTATGTTCTAGAGGGGACAGGTGATGCTGTGGGATGTTTCCACAAAAAACCACACTCCTCACAGGTGTAGAGAACTGTGGGAAAACTGGCCAGGAGACAGGGAATATGGCTCTATGGCCAGCTCTCCTTCCTAAGGAGGTTGATGGCTGCACCATAACCCAGGATTAGCCAATGTTATCAGAGCCCTGTGAGCTGCTCCTGCAGGGTTTGTAGCGCAGTGTTGCCTCCTGTCTGCCAGAGCACAGAGGGAGAAAGGAGGTGCAGTGGGCACTCAGAGTAGGAGAGCCACCATCCGAGCACCAGTTTAACCTACACACGTACTTTCCTACACAGAAATGACCTTTTTCAATTCCTCATCACCACTGCAGATGCCTGGTTCCTATGGGACGAAGGGAGGAAGTGGGAGTCAAGAGATTGTGTTTCAAAAATGTGCTTGGTTTTTGCAGCATTATGTCTTTACTACACAGATGTGCCCATTGAGGTCAGAACGCTGAATTCACTTTTCCTGTACACACATTAGCATGGACTGAAAAGAACATCTCTGTGTCACAGGCTGATGCTTTGGTTTTTTTTCTCCTCCCCATAATCACTTTAAGTACCATGTAATCTGTGGTTCAGAAGAGAAGTACATCTACTTTGGTGCTCAAAAGCAGAGATCTGAACAGGAACAGGCTGCCCAGTGAAGTGGTTGAGTCATCATGCCTGGAGGTATTTAAGGGATGTGTAGATGTGGTGCTTACGGACACGGTTTAGTGGTGGAATTGGCAGTGCTGGCTTAATGGTTGAATTCTGTGATCTTAAATTATTTTCTAACCTAAATTATCCTGTGATCCTGTGTTGTACACAGAATACAGAAAAGAAGATGCTGCCACTGCCGAAATAATCCTTTCAGATCTTCGATCCTAAGAATCGCTGGGGTGAGCAGCTCGAGAGAGGACACCTTCAACACCTGAGCGGGGGAAGCTCAGCGCCCACGAGCCTCAACTCAGAGTAGCCAAAGCTACCGAGGGAGCCTCGAGGCCTCGACAGGCCTTGCCCGGGAGTCGGCAGCTCCGCTGACGCGAGCAGGGACTCACAGG
>WYDI02004536.1:8319-23141 GCA_009867235.2 Psittacus erithacus
ACTCTTCATTAGGGACTGTAGTGATAGGACAAGGGGTAATGGGTTCAAACTTGAACAGGGGAAGTTCAGGTTAGATATAAGGAAGAAGTTCTTTACTGTGAGGGAGGTGAGGCCCTGGAATGGGTTGCCCAAGTTGTGAATGCTCCATCCCCACCGGTGTTCAAAGTCAGGTTGTACAGAGCCTTGGGTGACATGGTTTAGTGTGAGGTGTCCCTGCCCATGGCAGGGGATTTGGAACTAGGTGATCTTTAGGTCCTTTCCAACCCTAACTATTCTATGATTCAATGCAATCACTTCATCATAAAGGGTTACTAGATTAGTCAGCCATGATTTGCCCTTGGTGAAGCTATGCTCCTCGTCTCAAGTCACCTCCCTGTCTTCCATGTGTTTTGGTGTATCTTCCAGGAGAATCTGTTCCATGATTTTACCACGTGTGGAAGTGAGGTTGAATGGTAAGTTTTTCTTAGGGTCCTCCTTTTTACATTTTTTAAAAAAGATGTGGTATTCTCTTTTTCCAGTTACTGGAGACTTCAGCAGACTGACATGAATTTTCAAATAAGTGGCTTGGCAACTACATCTGCTAGCTCACTCAGGACTCGGGCGTATCTCGTCAGAACCATGGACTTGTATATGTTTAGGAGACTCAGGTGGTCTCAAAGGTGATCTTCTCACTTCATTCCAGCAGTTCCTGCCTTTTTGCTCAGCAACTGGAGAGATGTGGGAAGAGAGTTTACCATTAAAAGTAAAGGAAAAAAAAATGGTGAATATGTCAGTCTTCTCCACATCAGCTGTCACTAGTTCTCTTGTCCTGTTTACTAGGATGATATATTTTCTTTAATTTTCATTATCTGACCAATGTACCCATGGAAGCCCTTATTATTATTATTTGCATCCTTTGTCAAATTCGACTCCAGTTGTGCCCCAGCTTTTCTGTTCCCATCCCTAGACATTTGGGCAGCGTCCCTACTTTCTTCGTGAGTTGCGTGCCCCTGGTTCTGCCTATGTACTTCTTTCTTATGTTTTAGTTTGACCAGGAGGTCCTTCCTGAGTCATGCTGGCCTGCTGCCTTCTTTATATAGGGAAATAGAGAGTTCTTGTGCTCTTAAGTAATATTCTTAAGCAGCTACCAATTCTGTTCATCTTGTATATCTTTGAGATGAGTTTTCCAGGGATGTCTATCCGCTAATTCCTTAAACAACTGAAAATCTGATCTGCTGAAATTCAGTGTGCTGACTCTTGAGTCTTCACCAGGTCCATATTTCTCAGTAGCAGTGAATTCCACCAGGTCATGATCACTGAAGCTCAAGCTATCACCAAGCTTGGCCTCTCTAATTAGTTCCTTTGTGTTGGTAAGACAGTAGTTTAGTAACTCTTGTCCTATGGTCAAGCAGTCCATCATGTGGATTAAGAAATTACCCTCAGCACAATACAGGGATCTTCTGGACTGCTTGCAGCTTGCTATGCCTCTTTTCCAGCAGATGTCAGGCTGATTGACCTCTTCCAGCAGCATCAGAGTCTGTAACCACAATGCTTCCTGTTAACAGCCTCCTTCAGTTAGGTAGTCTGTTGTAAATGCCAGCCAAGTTTTCTTTATTGGCTTGGCCTTTAATTTTTGCTCATAAACTGTCCATCAATTCGTAAGTTTTTCAAAGACAGCTCTGTGCAGTCAATATTTTTTTTACACAGAGTTCAACCCAGATGCCCCTCTTTCCTTTGCCTGTTCCTGAAGGCAAATTTAGTACTGAGACTAGTATTAAATTTTTAACTCTATTAAGCTAAAATAATTTTCCTTAAAGACTTAGTAGTAAACCACTAGCCTGACTTAAAGTTTCAACGTACTCTAAAAAAATTGCTGTGTAAAACCTGACCTTGCTAACAGTCTCAAACACTTTATGTACTTGGTAATATTTAATGGTCTTAGAAAGAAAAAGAATGTAGCATTTCGTTTTGCTTTCCTAAAAATTAAGAAGTAATGCTTTTATTGCATGTTAACTTAACTTCTGCTCATTCTTTTTTGTCATCAGCATGATAGTTACGGAGTGACATTTTTACTGGGTGCACCAAACCAGAGAAGAACTTACAGTTGATAGGCACTTGTATCTAACCTAGAAACCTGAAAATTCCTGTTTAGCTGTGTTTATGCTAGGAATTGGGGAGTTTATGCTGTGTTTAGTTGGGGGCAGCCCAAGAGATGACCAAGTCCACAGGATGTGATTCCACACTGCACAGGGAGATGTATAGTTCTCTGGTTCACTCTGGACTAATCTGTACCAAAACTCATCCATAAAGGCAGAAAAGAAGCAGTGCTCCTCTCTCACACCCTTATCTACAGTACTGAAACTCTCTTCAGAGAACAACAATCTTAGTCTTCCTCCTGCCTTCCTGCCTTCCTGCCTGCCTCCCTCCCTCCCTCCTTCCTTCCTGCCTCCCTCCCTCCCTCCTTCCTTCCTTCTCTTTCTTCCTTCTCTTTCTGGTTTCTCAGAATTATATCTCTGCTTTGATCTGTGATAGTCTAGGTGCTACTGAACTCTTTTATCTAGAGCTGACCTAAACCCAAAGCAAGGCATTGTACTTGACTCAGAGCACATCTGATACACTTAGGTAAGACAGACACTTCAGCAAATAAATTACTGTCACATTTGTACAAAACACAGACAGAAGAAGATTTTTTTTTTCTTTTAAGAATAGAGAGTGTCACAAAACTGCAGAGTGGGAAGGTCCCACTGCAGTTTCTATTTTTGCTTAAGAGTTTCAAGTTTATTCCTCCACAAAAATTATTTAGCTACCAGACTATGACCTGTTGGGCAAAAGTATGCTTCATCATGTTGGGAGATGATTTACAAATGTCAAGAAAGAATTCAGCATTCATAAGGCATAGAGAAAAAGAAAGCGAGAGAGAGAATGTCACGAGGTAACATTGACTTCTACTTAATGGATACAGCTTTTTTTTTTTTTTTTTGAGAAATTTTAAACCTGTCAAACTGTGGGTTGAATTTAAGCTAAGTTTGCCATCTCATCGGAGAGAGCTCTCATAAGAAATTGCAAATGACATTTTTAAAATAATAAAAAAAAGACCTACTTCAATAAGGAGTTTATCTTCCATTAGAATGAATTAAGGAATAGTTTCTTGATCCTGACTAGGCTTAGGTATAACCTATTCACCCTACTCCCCTCCATATGTAGATGCCTCCACTCTGTGTAGTTCCTCAAGTAAATATTTAGGTCTATTTCTGAACCCAGTCAAATAAAATCTAGTATATTACGTAGCACTTCCTATATGTCAAAGTAGGAAAAGGGTGATAAAATGCTCAACATATTGTCCCAACTTAACCAGCTTATGCTTATTTGTTCCCAGCTGCTGGTTAATATCTCTGCCATGAGGCTTGTGATGCTTGCTGACAGGGAACATTTTTACCATCCCAAGACAAACTGCCCTCTTCAGAAGCCTTGATGATGAACTACGAGAAGCATTGGCAGAATTATAAGTACTTGAAAAAGGTTAGCTCTTTGCTTGCAAGTTAGTTGGGAGTTGGTGTTTACATAGTAACATCAGTAACATCAGTAGTAGTTTACCTCTAAAGCTGCATGCGCACAGAGAACAATCTCTTGCATAGATCTGAACTGTTTACGAATTTCTGAAAAGGAGTGGGGAGGAACAATGAAATTTTATTAGTACATTGGTTTTGCTAATTGCTCCCCTGTGCTTGCAAGTAGCAGAAGACAGTTATTTTTGACAATGAAAAATACCGGGTTAATTCTTGGAGATGCATTTAAATAGTGTGAGAGTTTGACCTGTGGCCCATCATCTACAAGAAAGGGAGTGATAACAAAATTCATGCAATTATTTAGTTTCTTGATATGCTCTCTGGGACTGATATATATCAAAGGTTACATAAAGAGGAAGAGTAGCAGAATTTATTTCTTTGTTAAACAGAATTAGTTTGATGTGATTATAATTTCAGGGTCTTTCTGTTCACAACTTCCCTAAACATAGTTTGAGATTCAATTGGTAAGTAAAACAACTGCATAAATTAATTTCATTTAAATTTTAATTTACAAAAAAGCTGTGTGAGTATATTCTATGCATAACAAGTGGTCTTACTTCCAAATAACAGGAAGACAGCATTTTCCATTGTGGAACTGATTTTCATTTGCTTCAAATGTTGTTAAGCAAAAAGAGGATGCAGATTTTCCAACCTAAATTCTAGTGACTGAGAAAGGCTTGATATACTGTTTTGCCCAATCCACAGTTTCACAGTTTAGCTTAACTTCCTCTCTAAACATAGTCTCTACCTCAGAGTAACAATCATAGAGTCATAGAATAGTTTGGGTGGGAAAGGACCTTAAGATCATCTAGTTCCAACTCCCATGTTATGGGCAGGGACACCTCACCCTAGACCATGTCCCCCAAGGCTCTGTACAACCTGGCCTGGAGGACTACCAAGGATAGAGCATTTACTATATCGCTGGGCAGCCTGCTCCAGCGGCTCCACACCCTCACACTAAAAAACTTCTTCCTTACATCTAACCAGAACTTCCCTTGTTTTAACTTAAACCCATTATCCCTTGTCCTATCACTACAGTCCCTGACGAAGAGCCACTCTCTGGTATCCTTGTAGGCCCCCTTCAGATACTCGAAGGCTGCTAGGAAGTCTCCATGCACTTTTTCTTCAGGTATAACAGCCCCAACTTTCTCAGCCTGTCTTCATACTGGAGGTGCTGCAGCCTCCTTATCATCCTCGTGGCCCTCCTCTAGACTTGCTTCGACAGCTTCATGGCTTTCTTACGTTGAGTCAGGATCTGAAAGTGACACAGAGTGCAAAGTGCAGAGGAGTAATTCTTTATTCCTATACAGAATCTGTTCTTATCTGCTCAGTTCAGAAATCTTGGTTCAGAAAAGATACAAACAAAAATCTCTGTCCAAACCAATTTTTATGTATCAAACTTAATTTTCTTCAGCACCTCTAACCTTTTTGGAAACCTTTTTTCATATACTATTTTGGGCAAGCATTTTTCATTCCAAAACACCGTTTAAGCAAGCATGCATAGCGGCTGCCTCCTAAACCAAGTGCTTCTGGAACATGGTGCCTTTGGTGTATTAATAAGTGGACACTTCTTGCCATCTTGTCTTGCTGTTGTTAGCCCAGGCACAAAAAAAACCAAAGCAGAGCAAAACCAAAAAAACCAAAGGAATACATTAGTGAGGCATTTTCAAGAGGATTTGATGCAGAGGCTTAGGGCAGGTTCTTTCAGCCATTGAGCTGAAAACAGGAGAGACGAGCACACAGAAATGGCAACTGGCTGGCTTGAAAAATATAGGTAGGAAAGGGAGAATTCACCTGAAGCTGAAAGAAAAACAAAAGATGAAGCTAGAAATCAACAAAGCAAAAAAACCCCCAGAAACAAGCACGCAAAAAACCCCCAAACAACCCACTAAACAAAAAAAACCCCAAAACAAACAAACAAAAAATCCCATGCTTTTTTTGCACTTTAATATGGATTCAAAAATGTGGAAAATGGAGGGAAAAATATGATAAGAGTATGAGGGTTCAGAGGCTAGATTTGAACCTCGGTGAAAAAAGAACTTCAGGGTTACTGTTCTGATTTCACAAGTCAACGAGTGATGCTACAGTGCTAAGGTCTATTGTAGTTAAACATAGAGAAAACTGAAAACAATAAGAAAAGGAACAGTACAGTCATTTGACTGAAGTTCATTCCAAGCAAACTATTTCTAGTTATCAAAAGACTGGAGATTGCTGCAGGGAAAAATTTTGTTACCTGTCCTTTCCCTAGGTCTTGAAAGCAGAGGAAACGACTGAAGCTAATAGCTAAGTATTAACGGGAGACTGAGTACTTTGGCTTCCTAACAGTTATGTAACATTACAGTTTTTAACTTTATGTCTTGGATGAAAGGAAATGGGAAAAAATAATTGCATATTGAACACAAGGTATTAAATATGGTCCAGATTATAATAGACTGAAGAAACAAAGGAAAAATACAGAGAAAGACCAAAAAAGAGTAGGATAGAAGAAAAAGAAGAGAGTGTGTTGTGTCCCTGCCCTTGTCAGGGGGCATGGAACTAGACGATCTTTAGGTGTTTTCCAATACTAACTATTTTTTGATTCTACCATTCTTAAATGGATCATGTTACTGAGTAAAAAATTTCTAGAAGACATAACCACATGATTTTTTTTTTTTTTTTAATGTTACAGCAGGATGTTCTGAGCCAGGTAGTAGGAATAACTACTTAGTTTTCTAAATGTTTAAATGTCCTTATGGCCATTCCGATGGGATGGTTCAATTTTTGCCACTGGGAGTTCCAACAAGGAACTGTGAAAAATGCCCTAAATAAAAGCCTAAAAAGTTTAATATTATCAAGAATGTATTAAACATTTCTTACTTTGGAAGCCAGTTTACCTGAAGCATAATACCTGTTCATCATATAATTATTTAACCTTTTTTTTTTTTTTGCTTCTAATTCAGATATATCATAAGCAAAAGAAAAATGTTGAGCTTAACTAATTTAGTAGGGTTAATTTGAGGTAAAGTCTCATAAAACATTGGCAAATAATCTAAACATGTGTTACTTGTGTGTCAGTGAGTGTCTTTGTGTCAAAGACCTAAAGGTATTCTATTGTTCCAGTTGGTTTCAAAATTAAACTATCTGATTAACAGAATTATTTGAAGGAATGATTAATCTCAGTGCGAGTAGATACTACATACTATTCTCTTTAGTACTGTCAAATTTTTTTCCCCATCACATAATTTCTTCATTGTCATGACAGCATGTGTGGATATGTACTGTCTTTTTCAGAGGAAATCTTTGGCTTTTAGAACTTGTGTCAGAATGGCCTGACTGCCTCTATTACCAAAATAGCTTGCTTATTTTGGTGCAGAAGTCTGTATTTTAGACTTCTGTCTTCAGCAGAAGGAAAAAAAATTCCTATAGCAGAAACCTTTCTTCAAACGTATTCTCTCTTGGCAGCTATAAGATAGCATCGTCCACCTACAATACAAATAAAGATAATAATATTAATTACATTACTTTCCTCTAATTTGCAAATATTAGAACAGAAAATAACATAGTCTATGCCCAAAATAAGATGGAAACATTTTATTGGCCTTTAAAAAAATATGTGATTTTAAAAGCCTTTTTCTGCCCCAGCTCACTCCGCTACCTGCGTCAATTTATCTTATTCTCAGCTCTGATAACATTAGTGAGCTGCTATTATAAGAACCTATGTAAACCCAAATTATACTGAGAAAAATTCTACAACAAATCTTACCAATACAAATTTAAAAGCACAGCAATGACTGCATTTGAGGGCAAGAAATTAGCTTATCCATGAGAGGAACTCAGCAGGAGCACAGAAAAATATTTCATATCAGATGTACTTGAAGTTAGGTCCTACCTTAAACAAGTGGGCATCACTAAAATTTCATTTGTATTAAACATGGTGATATTTGTACTCATAATTTAAAATAAGCACAGAGATCAAAAGAAAATTATGCAAGGGGAGAGTTTATTCTTTTGCTAGCTGCTGTCAATTTTGATTTCATTCCACAGAGTTTACCAAGTAACTCTGAAGGGTGCTATGTGAGCACAGAGAAATAAAAGAAGAGCAAGCTGAGCTGAAGGAAGAAGTGATAGGAGCTTTCTTGGATTTGTTAGCATAATTACAGGCTATTTCTTATTTTTGCTAACCATACCCTGAGCAGGGAATAGACAAGTTAAGTCTTTGCATAGAAAAAGTTTCTTCTCTAGGAAAAGCAATGAATAAGAAAATTACTTCAGGTGTCCAGATTACTATATGGGCAATGCTGAAGTTGTTGTCAACTCCTCTAGCAAGTATTACGCAGCCATATAATAGCATTTCTGTCCAAAATACAACATGTACTTATCATTCATTTTCCTTCAAGAAGTCATAGGCAACTTTACATGCAAATTAAAATAAAAAAAAGTCATCTGTCTGGCTGAGTATAGATTGAAAATGCATTCATGTTTAACAAAAGACAATTACTAGCCAGTTGAATAGAAATGGAAATTGAATATAAACTGAAACAGAAGTGTTAGAGACATTCAAAGGACTGTGAACTGATAAAGATGGTTTTATTCATTACTACATTCATTTTCTAAAACAACAACATAAGAAGGAGAAGACATCAGATAATATCTTTAATATTAGTGAGGGCAAACTTACAAGAGGTTATGAAATACAGAATTTTGATTAGGCACTCAAGAAGCCTATGAGTGACTAATTAAAGCTGCGAAGTGAAAACAAAACAGTGAATTCTTAACACTTACAGGCACAGTGTTCATCATTATTTATCAAAAAAAGCTTTAGGGAAAGGGAAGGGTAACTTTGGTGAATCACAGTGTCGTTACGTTGTTTTGAAAGGCTGATCTAAGGGAATTGTATGCATAATGGAGAACTCGTTTCCACAAAATGTAAGAAAACTATGGGCACCATTACTTTCAGAAAAAACCTTCTAAACTTTTTTCTGCAGCTGAACTTTCTCTTAATAAACTAACATTAAAAAAATCACTCCTAATATGCTTATGCTACTTCTTCTTGACTGAGAAAATGTATAGCTAATCTGTAATATGTTAACTCTACTTTTCAGACTATTTGGAACACTAAAAAAAAAAGAAAAAAGATATATTCTAAGTAAAGGAACTTGAATGCTCATTTGAAAAGAGAGCAACAGATGCTTACATAAAAATACTCCTTCTGGCTTTACAGATATTATTACTGTGTAGAACCAGAAAATAATAAAAAATGAATGATCGCGAAAGATCAGTTAAGGCCAATCTGATTTTTTTTTTTTTCCATTCCCAACTCCAATGTTCAGTTTACTACTTGTCCTTTAAACCATGGAAATGTGAAACTCTGAACTGCATCCATATTAAACCGTGGATTTGTAAAAATAACCCTATGCTACTATGTTTGATAATTTTGGTCTCCAGATTAAATGGACTCATATTGAAATTAACAGAGTTGCAAGGGAGAATTTGATCATCAGCAGTCTAATAGGCTCATTCTGGAATACTTCTCTCTTTAGTGTGCAGGTGATGCCTCAATCACCACTAAAAGGTTAGTGTTTGCTGAAAGAATCTTGATCCACATCCTTGAATGTTTTCACAGCACTGACTAGAGACTATCCCAGATACTGGCAGGGCAGGCCCAAAGCAATGGATGCAGACAATAGCAGGCAGTAGCTTGAAGAAGCTGGGGTCTGCCTGCTAGCCAGTCCCTGGAAGCGTTAGAAAACATGTGTAGAGGAGACTCTCAGTGACATGCTTTAGTGGTGGGCTTGACAGTGCTGGGGGAGAGGTTGGACTTGATCTTGAAGGTCTTTTCCAACCTAGCAGATTCTATGGTTCTATGACTTGAAGTGATATACAATGAACTTCTTTGCTACAAAATTAAACTCTGAGCATCTTGATTTTGTCACTCTATATTTTCCAGCCATTTGTATCTGAACTGATTGGTGGTCCTTTGCGTGTTTCTAAACTAAAGGTAGCGTTCCATCCACCCCTGACACATTGATACTTTTCCCAGGAACTATTGTTAGTTATCAGTATACCTCTTCACACAGGTAGCATGTTACTCAGGATTACACTTTAAAACCTTCTGCACCACCATGTGTATACAGTGGGAGTCAGAGGGTTTGAATTTTTTATTCCACAAGGTGAAGCTTAAGAAGAGATGGAAACAAAACAAAAGCTCTGTTTCAAAGAACCAATATTTTGTTTACATTTGGGCAAGTGAGAAAAGCAGCACATCACATAGAAGCTTCTTGTTTCAATTGTTTAGATTTAGCATATCTCTTGACAGAGCTCTTCTAATTTATGTATCTCCATGTACATAAAAGTTTAATTGTTGAGAGTGATTAAGAGAACTAAAAACAGAGGACGCAGAGTGGTTTCTGGAGCTGTTTGTAAAAGAGGACATCATTAAATTCAGCATATATTTAATATACATTCAGTACAGAAACATTTAATATCTCCTTTCAAAATGCCACTGTACTTTACAAGCTATACAGCAAGTATATTTCTGTATGTATTGAAGAAAGCCACAGAAGGTTAAACATAGGTTTTATGAAGTTTTATTGGATAATTATTTCAAGTGTTGGCCCTAGAAAAATGTTTCCTCTGAAATCAGAATATTTAGAGCAAATATTATGTACTTGTATCTTTGAAAAGCTGTTTCATTCACAGATTTTATTTTTTTTTCTTGATGAAATCATAGAAGTGCCAAAAAGCATGTCACTTTGGCATATTGGTTTTGCAGAAGCCAACAGGAGAAACAATAAATTTTAAAATATGAACCCAGCCCACCTTATTATGTGAGATAAACTAAAAGTTTCATCCAATTTTTATTACCGTTATGACAACTGATTCAATGACTCCAGCCCACCTGGCAAGCTTATGAATTTTATCAGAGTATTTAAAGTAATCAAAGTGTATTGTTTCTTCAATGAACCACAGCAATCACAGTTTCATTCTTCTTCAGAGTAAACATTTCCTTCATAACCTAGAAGGATTATATTTGTACTGCATCGCTACACCTCTGTTTGCCTTTGGTTTTATACTGTTATGTAACTTTCTTTTTCCCAGTGTCAGGTGGAGTGTTGGGGTTTTTTTTTGTTTGATTGGGGTGTTGTTTTGGTTTGGTTTCTTTTTTTCTTTGGGAGGGTATTTTGTTTGTTCATTTGGTTTTGTTGTTGTTCTGGTTTATTTTGTTTGGGTATTTTTAAATGTTATCTGTTGTTGTCATTTAGTTCTTTATTTATAGAGAAGAATTCATGAAGTTCAGGAATTTAAAGATCTGATTCCAGATATGACTCTTAGTAAAGCAGTCAGATATCTCAGTGGAATTTAAAACATTTAATTATGTTTTATATTTAACTGTGTTTTAATAAAACATTAGAAGTTTTATACTTCAGGTCTTTGGATGTTTTTCAAACGCAAAGGAGAAGTTTTCAAGCCATGTGAGTAGAGTATTTTCCTAGCACTTATTTCCATAACAAATTATATTATTGGCACTCTTTTATCTAAATATATCCATGTTGATTTATTTTCTTACCTCCTCAGTCAGGTAGTAGGAAACTGATCCCATTAAGCAGTCCAAATGAAAAACAGATCAAAATTCTTTAGCTGCTTATAGCTCAAAGTGAAAACTTGACTTTCATTCAGAAATATGTGGCTGTTAGAAAAGACTACTGATCAAGGTTGACTAATAGTCTAATAGACTAATAGTATGTTTGAGATTTGGGCGAAGATCAAGCATTTGATTAATGTCAACTTTTACACTTTTAAAGTTTGGATTTGTTTGTACAACCCCAAGATTGATTCCTATAAGCAAGCTTCAAGTTTTTCTGTAGTCTTTAAACAATGATAAGCTCCTCAAAGCTTCACCATGGCACAAATGAAAAGAGGTCTCTCTTTAAAGATAGCTATTTCTGTTGTGGCAGACATTAATTCTCATTAGCTGCATTTTGTGTCATCATTTTGTGTTGTCATTAGTTGTCATTTTGTGTTGTCATTAGTGAGCTTTGAAGACACGATGTATCTGTCATTTAGCTAGCAGAGGAAAATGCTGTTTTCCCAGGTCCGCTGCCTGATATTTCGTGGGAATGTTGTCTATGCTCCATCCATTTATATCCCTCTGAGTCAAATATGTGGCATTTGAACTACAGTGAAAGTGTGACTATGCTTAGGGAGGGAAGAAAAATATAGGTATCTGCATAAGCTGAAGGCAGCAGTAAGGTTTTCCTCTGAGGTTACAAGAAAGTTGCCCTTGGCTTAACTCCACAGATACTCAAGGGCCTGGAATCATTTCAAAATGAATTATTAGTCTACAGTGGGGCAAATCCTAAACACATTTTTTTCTTTTTGCTGACATCTGTGGCAATTTTGCACACAGAATGAATTAGAACATACCTTAGACTTTCACTCCACAACAGGCATCAGGATCCAGCAGCTGAAATGCTGTTTCAAATTTTGATGGAAGTTTGTGCATGGAATGAATAGAAAGCATTGCCCTACAGTTTTACAGGTTGATTTCTGGCTAATCTTTTTGTTGATCTACAAGGGATTTTGGGTTTGCTTTTAACAGAAAAAAACATGAGTGTCTTTCCATTAGAGCAATGAAAGCGAGTGAACATTCTCAGTAATGAAGAAAATCTCTGATTTTAATACACATATTAAGTAGTCATCGTCCATTTGCTATAAAAGCTTTTTATAATTTGACCTTTTACAAAAGGATGCATTACCTATACATTTTGCAGATTAAATGAAGGAAAAATTTAAAATGTAATGAAAATGTATGATCATAAAAGAACACACAAAACCTTTGCTTTCTTCCTAGTCAGTTCAGCAGCATGCTACTAGCAATTGCAAAACATTCTAGTGCATATCAATTCATATCATATGCATTGTTATTCATGCAAAACAAGCAACAATATAAAAGGAACTTTACAGTTTTGAAAGATTTCTGTCTGCCTCGTTTAATATATTGGTTCTCAATGGTAGTAATTAATGCAGTGCCTAAAATCGTGGTTACAGTTGCCATAATAAGATCATATTCTGTATCTTTTTACTAACTCTACTATAGCATCATGACCCTATTGGTCTTTGTAATGCAATCATAGTTCTCAAGTGGTTCACATATGATGTTGTGTGTCATAGTAGACAATTTTAATGAGTTTTAGTTTTTTATAGCGTTTACCTGAGTGGTGGAGAAGCAGAAAGAATGAGTAAATCACTAAATGAGCAAGTCACTAAATTGTCCATTGTTCAGTGTGAACTACCCACTAGAACAGAATGCAGCACAATCCATCATATGGCAATTTGATCTCCTTTTTTTTTCATACATGTATTTTGCTTTTATTAGTCCAATCATATTTATGATGACAGCTTTTTCACTTTCATTAGTTTATTTTTCCATCATCTAGTACAGTCATTAAGTTAGTATGACAAATAAATAAATATTGTGAAAGACCAAGGTATATGAATGGCTATCTGAAACAAGTTTCTGTAAAATTTTAAGTGAAAGAAAGAAAAAACCAACTTTTTAAACCTTCTGCTGATCTGTTTGACAAGATTTGCCTGTTTATGTATTTGAGAAGACCCATCATAGCTGACAACTCACAGACATTCAAGGCTCTGCCAGAATATATACGGGGACATATTGTAGGTATTCAGATATCTTTTAAAGGCCAAGATAATTCCCACAGATAAATTGCTTTAGTTGCATTTCACTTTTGCAAGTTACTGATTCAAATTTTGAAAAATTATTATCTATAAAAGCTAGGTGTAGTGTGTTGAACACAGGAAAATTATTTTTCCAACCCTAAATCTGAAAAGGTATGATGTTCTTAAAATAAAACATAAATTTCTAGTTAACTGCTGTAAGACTTTTAATTATATTGTTATTATGGAAAAATAAAGCATCTTGACTTTATGGGCTTAAACTGCAGGAACAAAATGTTTTTAGCACATTCTAGTGCTTCTGAACTTTGGAAAAACCCTGAAATGCTTTATTATTCCTCTTAGAAATGCATTTATGTTTTAATAGATTTTTTAAGAAATGTGTTAGTTTTATATGTTGTCTGTAGTCAGTGTAATCAACACATGTCCTTTCTCTCATAAGCTCATGCTGAAATTCATGGGTAAGGTCACATGAAATTAAACTCTTAGTTTGCACTAAGGAGCAAATGTAATAAGAGTTCACTTATGGAAAGTGAACCATTTACTATAATCAGACATAAAATGGCAGTGCATTTGCTAAAAAGGCCTTGAATAAAGCAGTGTGAAAACTTAATGAAGGGGAGAGGTTTGGTTAGGTCACAGCAAAGCTAATGCGGAAACTTTACAGTATTTCAATGCCCCTAAAACAGTACTTCACATAAGGTAATGCATAAGAAAGAAAACAAGATTGAAGAAAGTTTTGATTGTTTCTTCAACTGTAATACAGTAGTTAATGTACCCTTTAAATCTCAGGACTTCCTTTAAACGGTCTGTGTTACCTCTGAGTTTTTTCTTGTTCATTATATCTACACTGAAATATATCCCGTGAGTTCAAATTAAGTTTGGTTTCTCTATGAAAAAGAAATAATGCTATGGCTTATTCAGAAATTACATTTACGTTTTTTTAAGAATACGTCTTATGATTTATTTATGATTAGAGTTCTCTAGGCATTTTAAAGGAAAGAAGTAGCCAATAAATTAGGCCTAAATACTAATTCTTGCACAGGAGGATTCATATTGACATTTACACATAAAAGGAGTCCCATCTACTTTTCCACCTGAAAGACACCATTATGGTCCACTTCTGATATGGTAAAGACCCAGTGTTTTATTAAATATACAAATCTTGGAATATAAAGTACAGAATATTGGGCAAATACTGGATATGAAAATGGCCATGCTTGTTAAGTTTACCCGGACTATGACTGGTCTTTTGGTGTATTCTGTTGTTTACAGTTTACAATCACCAAAAGTCGTATAGAATCATAGAATCATAGAATAGTTAGGGTCGGAAAGGACCTTAAGATCACCTAATTCCAACCCTCTTGCCATTGGCAGGGACACCTCACACTAAACCATGTCACCCAAGACTCTGTCCAGCCTGGACTTGAGCACTGCTAAGGATGGAGCATTCACAGCTTCTTTGGGCAACCCATTCCAGTGCCCCACCTCCCTCACAGTAAAGAACTTCTTCCTTATGCCTAATCTAAACTTCCCCTGTTCAAGTTTGAACCCATTACCCCTTGTCCTATCACTACAGTCCCTAATGAAGAGTCCCTCTCCAGC
>WYDI02004538.1:0-23557 GCA_009867235.2 Psittacus erithacus
TTCTCTGCCCAACCTGGAGCTGTGCCTGGGATTGCTCCAACCCAGGTGTAGGACCTTGCACTTGGCATGGTTAAACTCCATGAGGTTGGCATCAGCCCACCTCTCAAGCGTGTCAAGTTCCCTCTGGATGGCGTTCCTTCCCTGCAGGATATCAACCGAACCAGACAGCTTGGTGTCATTGGCAAACTTGCTGAGGGTGCACTCAATCCCACTGTTGAAGTCACTGAAAACGATGTTGAACAAGGCTGGTCCCAACACCGATCCCTGAGGGACCCCACTCGTTACTGGTCTAATGAGTAATGTTATTTTTTTTAAAGAGGACTGCACATAAATGTACTCGCAATTGCTTTGCACTCGAAATTATTAGCAGCAGTACAGCATGAAGAGTCAAGGCAAATAAAGGTGCCAAGAGCAGATATACTCCATTTGAATTGACTGGAGGTGAACTTTGGGTGCAGAGTGCTCTCCTCTAACTGTTTTTTCTTTATGTGTTAGCAAAAGTTGCAAAGCAGTAGAAGGCAAGTTACAGAAAACTTATCTGTAGCAAGCTTCATCCTGCCCAAACTGTGTCATAAATGTTACAGAAACATCAGATAGAATACAGGCAAAAAAACCCCCAACTCACCTGAGCACATGTTCTACCTTCTAGCAGCTATGTTTTGGATACTTCTGAAGTCCCTTCTCTCCTCTTACCAAAGCTGAATAAACACCATAAACCTTTGAGTATAATCTTATCTAGTGCAGCCTCTTTAACCTGCATGGAGCCCCCGTTAGAATGCAGGAGAGGAAACTTAACTCTATACTTGCTGGAGATTGTTGTCGCTCCTCAATAGAAATAAGCACAAAAAGTCTTTTAAAAGAAGTTGTAGTTCATGTTCAGGTCCAGTGACTCCCCTGGATTGACGGAAATTCTGAGCAGGATAAAGCATTTGAAGACTTGTGTCGCTCATATACTAAACTCATTAGTGACTTCCTCTGTTCTGCTAGGGGTCTCTTTTCCTTAAATCTTTGCAGGACAAATGTGTTTCACAAGCTACAAGTCTTTATCAAGATCTAGGATATTTCAGCAGAGAACGCATCCTAGTTAGTATGGTAAAATTTGATCAATTATTGCTCCTTTATTCAAGCTGCTGTTTCATTGATTTGCATGTTTTAGGCAGAAAGAATCTAAAAGAAGTCTTTAGGCTTCCTTTAAAAATGCATTTAATTATGGTATTTATATATTCAGATATGAATTAATATCAAGAATATTGCATGTTTATTATATCAGTGAAATGTAATCTTTTTTTTTTCCCAATCCCTGTAAATATTACTAAGAAGCATTTGTTGTTTTCTTTGGGGTTTAGCCAGCTATTAAGAAAAAAAAAAAGCTTTAGTATTTATACTCTAGGCCAACAAGATCTCAGAATCGGTGAACCTTAGGATTCAAAAGAAGCTTTTGCATGTACAGTGTTACTGCGAAATATCAAACAAAACTGGTGTCAGAAGTCTCACTCCTCAGTCTTGCGAGAGCTGATCTTAAAAGGGTTGGCATTAATGTTTCAAACAGTTTGTTCTTTTGCAAGATGCAAGAACTTGTCACTTCTGCTGTCCTCTCTCTGAATTGCTGCCACTGAGCTCATGAAGGGAAATCACTACTAATGCAACTAGGGCTGCCTAGAAAAAAAAAAAAAAAGAACTGAGAACACTGTTGGCCTCCTTTTGATGTCAGTTGATGGTCTAGCTTCATGATGCCATCATGAAGTGCTACAACCTGTTGCAGATAACAACTGTAATTAACTGTAATCTAAAAAATTATGGTCAGACTACTGTAATATTGATTTTTGCTTTCATGGACTTTTTTTTAAGAGGGAGAGTTCAAAGGGATTTGCTTAAAGGATGACATCTTGCCTTGTACCTTGCTAAGAGGACAATAAACACAAAAAGTGGGATGTGAATTTCCTACTTAGAGTGAGAAAGTACAGCTCTTGCTTCATCTCAATTTTAAGTATGCTTGCTTAGACAAGGAGTGTAAATTTCCAAATCTGTAGATAAAAGTTTACAAGATATGCTTGCTTCAAAATGTCTTTTTTGTTATTCGGTTGCAGGATTTATGCAGGCCTTATAATCGTTAATTTTTTTGAAAGAAGTTTTGGACACTGAAAGCAAGGTCTGTAGTTTGAGTGGTAAAAAAGACAGTAAGACTACCTGAAGTGATATACACCATACTGACATCTAATTGAAGAAATAGTGGCATTACTACCTTGCTTATGATACTGTGGGTAGATAGAATATATGGTGCATTTAGCTTGATAACCTTTCCTATTAAGCCAGACTAAAAAATGTTTTGGTATATGTGTATAAATGCACATCTATGTGTAACATGATGACAGGTTTTGGTTTGTGAGGTTTTTGTGTGGTGTTTTGGGTTTTTTTTTTCATTTCTTTTACTATTTATTTGTGTATAATTTAGATAAAAAGATCGGGAAGAGTAGCCACACTTCATACAAGGGGTGTATACATGCTAACCAGGGCATCTCCTTTTCACATTTTCCACACTGGAGTAATCATAAGTAACCAGGATTACTGGGTCTTGGTTGAGAAGATGAAGCTTTTTTACTTCTTGTGCAGTGTGAAACATCAAAAAATGTCAAATGCAGAATAACCTCTTACTGTCACAGTACGCCAAGAAACAGTGTTTTATACATTGGCAACATAGATTTGTTTGCAAGCAGTAGTATTGTAAGCAAATATGTTCATAAACACCAGTTCCTTTCAATTCATTTTACAAATTAGACATGATCTCTTGCTATGTAATTGTCAGCAGATCTGTCAATATTGTTTAAGCTAATAGTGATGTGGAAATAGGAAAGTGGGGTAGACGGTGAAGTGGGGTAGACGGTGAAGTGGGGTAGACGGTGAAGTAGGGTAGACAGAACTCTTAATTCACAATGAGAGTTCTAACTCAGCATGTTGAATTCCTTGTGATTTTTCAAAAGAGATAAAAAAATGAGTAAAGAGCAGAGCTCAGTTACAGGTGTGAATTGCAGATGCATTATATATATATTATATATAATTGCAGACCATTAATAGCTCAAGCTATTATTTCTTACAGCATAAGAAAAAAAGTGAAAGTTGGATTCTGTACTTACAGTGTGAGATAGCTGCAAAGATTGCCACAGTGCCTCAGATAAAGAAACTAATTACTTCCACCTTGGGGGATTTTTATCCAAGTTTTTCTATTTCAGAAACTCTGAAATCACTGTTTATACCACAGAATGTGTATGAAACTTGTGAGAATCAGCAAGAGATCGAACCAACTCTGTGTCCCTACTCCCTCTCCAGTGAGATTATTTTTTTATGTTGAGCATGTGGATTTCCTTAGTGCCAGATTGTTGTGGGAATCTGTGAGAGAGATGAGAAGAGATGGTTGATTGCATGTTTTTGTAGTCTCAAAATGGCATATGTGTAGAAAGGGCTAGGAACAGTGCTTTTCATCCCAGACCATCTATTCTTTTTTGGCAGATCTCCGTAAGCAGCAAGTGTCTGCTAAGGGGTGTGTGCAAGTAAGTATTATTGTCTCTCAGCTTTTTTAACATGTAGATGGCAGGAGCATAAGTGAGTCAATTATTAGAAATCTGTAAATTACTATTATATAGAAGGTACTGTAATGAAACATGAATGAATTTGCATCTCAGTAAATTAACACTGGTTGAATTACTTACCATGAGTCATATCATGGTAATGTTCACTTGCATGTCCTTAATTTTAATCTGATTTTGCTTTTCTAGGTATTTCTATAGTTTCTATCATTACAGTGTCTGCACTACATAGAAAAATTGCTAATATAAATTCCTTTTTTATCAAGACTTTTGATGTAGTAAATATAATTTATGTTCTATTAAAGGATGTTTCACGCTGCTGTAAGAAGGACAAAGGAGCCACAATACAAGACCAAATCAAGATGTAATTAATTAGTCTGTGTAGCAGTCTCTGCAACTGCGGAAGAAGATTAAAAAATAAAGGGATTGTCTTAATGGAAAAATGAGTGCTGTTTAAGTATGAAGTTATGGGCTATTCTGTACAAATGGTTGTTATGGGCAGTGAAAGGGTATTTTCATGCCAAAATACAAAGTTGTGTGTAGTATCTAAAACTACCCCTAAATGAAAGAGGGAACATTTGAGAAGCAGGACATATATGACTAGACGGAAGACATGCTGCTTCTGATACTAAAACTTTATTTTTGTGTTGTGGAATGTGATTACACCTTTGGATTTTGCTAGGACTGTCTTTGTTCAATGTATTTTAATCCATATTCTGAGTGGGAAAAGCTGCCTTTGCTTTCTGGGTGGTAAGAATGTTTATACTGGAATTAGTTCACAGTTGGTACTGTGCTCTGAATTGAGGCTGGTTTTTCTTCATGTACGCTTCTTTGTGTAGATAAACCCCAACTAAGTGTGTCACACAGGAAGTCTGTGGAGTTCCTCTAGATTTATGCTGGTGTAGCAGGACACTTGACAGAAATTTTATGTCTCTTTCTCCCAGGCAGACAGAATACTGTTGACAGATCTAATAGAAGCAGGTCTTGGAAGGTACTCTTTTAACGGCTTTGTTAAAGATGATTTTTAAAAAAGGTTGGGAATAGCAGAAAGAGGAGTCATGTGTCTTGTTTCAAGTTTAAATAATGCATGAATCAAGTCCACACTGCTTATAGTGCTGGAATAGTATCCAGCAGCCAATGTTTCCTCAGTTTTAAAGCAGACTAATCTATTTAAACTTCGATTGTAAGGGACAATGATCAATGTCAGTACTGCTCAAAAAATGAAGTACTTCCAGTGTGTTGGACTTACAGTATGCTACCTGTCCTTGGCTTGTGACCTTCCTGTTCTACCTCTGAAGTACCAGAAAAAAACATTTGTAATACTGAAAGAACTGAGAGAAGAGACCTTATAAATGTGTTAAAAGGCATCAGTGCAATTTTAAAGCTCTTCATAACAAATGAAACACAAGTGTGGATTTTTGCCTCTCCACCAGTATAGTAAATGTCATACAACTTTCCATTAGTATCATGGTGTGTTTTCCAAGAGAAGAATGCCATCATGTTCAGAGTGCAATTAAAAAAAGTATTTCTTTCTCCAGCTTCCAAACACTGTTGAGAGGGCTGGACAAAGTTAAAGACAGCAATTCAAAAGCCAGATCCATTAGCCAAGATGAAATTAGACTTTCTGCTAAAAGAAAAAGAACAATGAAAAATACAGACAGAGTGAACAGTTGAGGCTTTCTTTAATTTAGATACTGTAGTTTCTTCCTAACACATATTTCCTGAATAGGTTTCACTGGACAGAATTGTGAGGTTTTGGGGTTTTGGGTTTTTTTTCTGCCCTAGCATTTCTTTTTCTTCAATAGCCTTATGTTCCTTTTTGTATGATGCATTAGAGACATGAAATAATTCTATTCCATTTTCTAATCTGTATTTGTTAGCTTCCAGGAGTCAGATCTTATTGCTAGGCAACTAAACAAGAAAGCTTCATCTTTGTATTAGCAGTTTGCTGTATCCATGTCTGACCCTATACTTATCTATACATACATCTGTAAAATTACCTAAGTGCAGCTGTAAACACCAAATATAAATATGCCGCATATATTAAGCATATTGAATTTATCTTGAAACTGAGTTGCCAAAATAGCTTGGAAAAACATGGATTTTTACCGCTCCCTTTTTCGATATATTTCCTTCATGTGCAGCTAGCTGTAAGGGCAGTCTTAGTACTGAAAATTACTTTTGTATTTGGGCTATTAAAAGAAGAGCTATTTATATATTAACCACTACCATCTCTACCTCAGGATACCTCCATATCTTTATTAATGTCTCTGTAAAATTTTGATTACTGTAATTCTCTTTTTGCAGGTTTTCAAAAGGAACGATGAGACTGAGGAGTTAGTTTGAAACCCCAACAGCAGGGCTTCAGAAGATTGTACAGACAGCAGCCTCTCTGAAGTTTTAAGAAAGCCTATACATTTAATATTTTAATGATCTGTTATCTTGGTGTTTGATTGCATTTCTAGTGCCATCCAGCTTATTTTGTTGATCTTCTGGTAAGATGTCAATAACGTCATAGTCTTATTACTAAGGATTTAGTCTTTTTTTCGTCAGCATCATTTTTGTGGCTAGAAAATCACTGTTCTGCCATGGAAAAAAAGGCTTCTGATGTCACAGATTGGCATGACCTTTTTTAAAAAACTTTTATATTGATTTTTAACTAGTTCATGTCATGTTTTCAACGTGTATATTTGTATATGTGATGTCCGAGTCTCAGTTTTAGAATTGTAGAATTAAGGTCAGAAAGGACGGGTGGAGGTGATCTAATTCACAGTCCTGCTCAAGGCATGCTTAATCTCAGAGATTCAGGGCCGCCTTCTGTTTGATTTTTGAAAATCTCCACAGATGAAGTTTGCGCAGCCCTTCCAGGCCTTTGCTGCAGTCCTGTGATGCAGACTTTTTTCCTTGTGCCTTTTGTTCTTTCCCTCTGCACCTCTGGGGAGTCTGCTTTTGTCGTCTCTCTAACTGCTCCCCAGGTGGCAGTATTTGCATTTGGGTTCCTTGCAGCTTTTTTTTTTTTTTTTTAACTTGCTAGATAAAATGAGCCCATTTCTCTTAGCCTTGTCTCATGTAATGTGCTGCAGTCCCCTAGCCATTGGAGGAGGCTGCCTCTGCACTCCTTCCAGTTTGTCTTTCTAATACTGAGTGCCAAAACTGGACACAATATTCCAGTAAGCGTATTCTAGATGTGGCCTCACAAGTAC
This sequence comes from Psittacus erithacus, assembly GCA_009867235.2. Taxonomy (NCBI): domain Eukaryota; kingdom Metazoa; phylum Chordata; class Aves; order Psittaciformes; family Psittacidae; genus Psittacus; species Psittacus erithacus. Next base: position 6,785 of record WYDI02004538.1, read on the forward strand.
TGATTAAAGGGGAATAATCGTTTCCCCCAATATGCTACTTATGCTTGTGCTGAAGAGGTTGGGTATCTGGTTTGCTATCATGACTGTGGAGGAGCATTGCTGACTCACGTTCAACGCGCTCCCGTGTTCTGTACTGTTGTTTAGAAGCTCCCATCTCTGCCAGGGCCTCAGTGTGCTTGGATCCACACAAACACTGTGATGAAACCAAGGTGATGGAGAGGTGAATCTTACAGGCACTGCTTAGGCATGCTGCTGTCACCACCCCTTAGATGAGCACTTGATTTAGATGGCTGAATTACGTGGCCAGTTTTCTAAGAAAAGGCTTTGGAGTGAACAGGAGCCTTCCAATACCCTGTTCTGTGTTTTGAATTACACTTTAAATCAACTTCTGATCTTCAGGTATCTGCAGAAGGAGCTCTTTTTTTATTCTGACTGGCTTGCATAGGCACACCTAGAGTTGGTTAGTATAAATAAAGGAACTGAACTGATCCATTTTCAGTTCTAATTTTGGTTCAGCTGTGATTAAAGTTGTTCCCCTGCCCTTCCTGTTCCAATCAGAAATAGATGGGTAACTGACTCATGTTAGAAAATATGGCATTTATAAATAGGAATGATCGCATGCTGTGGGTGATCCCATGGAATGGGGCTTCAGGTGGAGGTAGGGTTTAAACCTTTTTTTCTGCTTTGCTGTCGTAGCACCAGTATTATTTGCATTTCCCACACACTACCGCTGCTTTTCTCACCTCTTCAGTCTCACTTGCTGTATTTAGGAACTGAGGCAATCTTGCAAGTACCATTGAGGAGAGGTGGAAAAACTGTAGGTCTGCACTATACTTAGTATTTAGTAGTGTTGTCAGCTGTGCCAAGGATGTGGGAGATTAGAAGGGAGATGCCGAAGCCCTCTCAGTTTTCCTCTACTGGCGGTATGCACAGACTCAGGTGTTTGTACTGGCGAGATTGTTACTTTTCCTGAGTGGAGGAAAACACAGGCTGATGGGGCCAAGTGTGCTGGTGGCGGCGACAGCGCAGTTTCTCAGGCTAGTCCATGTGACAGGTTGTGGTCATCATGTATCAGTTGTCTGAGTGCACAAAGAAGGCAGAGGGCACAGAACACATGGAAAGTAAGTTTCTCTCTCAATTTCTTCAGGGAAGAGAGCGCATCTGAAGAGGAAATTTCACTCTTACATACGTCTGCAGCTATTAGCCTTTCCTTGAACTGCAAAACATAATGTTGGTTGTGGTGATGTACATCTCTGGTGTAAACTAAACAAACACAGGTGTATTCTATGTAAGCCATCAAATAGCTTCCAGGTTAAAGAGAGGCTTGCATCTTCCATTTAGGAATCCACCAAGTTGCCCAGTATCCACAAAATGAGGTTATTATATTTCATGTTGTTTGTTCAGTTATAAATTTAAGTTTAAATCTCATATTGCTACATCCAACCAGGTTGCATCTACTATAAATATTATTATTGATACAATATTATACACTGGCTGTTTCCTCTTACTGATTCTAGCCAGTCTTTTTTTTTTTTTTTCTCCCTTGTAGTATGACATTTCTGTTGCCGAGTAGCTGTTTCTAAGATGTTACAGATGAATGCATGAAAACAATACATTACTAATAACATATAACACCTCCAACGTTAATAATATTTTTATATTTTATGCCATAAACCCCCCTATATTTTTGTGAGTTTAGCTTGGTTTCACTAAAAAAAGCCTGTTGGTTTTGTTTTTTTATAGAACAATTTTCTTAACTACATCACCATATCTATAGATCATAAAAACTTGTATCTACATTTTCTGTGAGCTAAGATTCTGTGAAAATATAATAGAACAGGCTTCCTAGAGAGGTGGTTGATGCCTCACGCCTGTCAGTGTTAAGGACAATGCCCTTAATATCATGCTTTAACATTTGGTCAGCCCTGAATTGGTCAGGCAGTTGGACTAGATAATCATTGTAAGTCCCTTCCAATTGAAATGTTCTGTTCTGTTCTTTTCATACATTTATTTTACAGTTTGAGAGAAAAATGTATGTTGTTTTCAAAAAACACTTCAGTCCTCTAATAGAGCTTGTTCATCCCCCCTCCTCAACCTTTCCATGATGGTGCTTCAGAAATTGCAAAACTCATCTCAATCATGACTTCACACCCGGACTAAATAAGTGCATTTTATTAATCTATCAGATTTCTTAGTTCTCAGTGACATAGCTGTGATTTCCAAACATGAATCTGTTTGCCTCAAAATATTCTGAAATAAATACCTGGATTTTTAAACTTCAGGTAAAATGTGGTGGAGTCACAGGATAAGCGTCATAGCAGATTCTAAACATGATAAAAAGAACTGTGTAAACCACACATCTTCGTGCATGCCAGTAACATGCATATGCATATATTGTGTCAGGCTGTGATTGCTAGAACTTGGATTTTTCATCTCCAACTTCCTGATAAACATGAATCTAACTTGCGTCCATTACTCCCATGCAAACGAAAAGTTCTATTTTTAAAATAATTTCATCAAAGGAAATTTTATAAAGAGGAAAGCTCAGCTGGAAGAAGGAAATACATCCTGACACACAAAATTTGGCTCCAGCGTCCCCACCACCTGAGCTAATACTGTCCATGTCTATATTAACAAGTAGGGTTGTGCAGTAAAAGCCGATCTATAGTTGGTGCCAAAAACCTGATATTCACATTATATGTGAATGAGGAAAAGGTGGGAATCTGCTTTGAACTAGCTACAGTTTGCTCCTGTCAACTGAAAGTCCATTAGTAGTTGGAGCACATTACATGCTCTGTGGAGGACATCTTTCATCTTTGTTTCATTTGGAGGACATCTAGCTGTACTCTGACCTGTGCTGCATAAAACAAAGTAAGGTAAGAGGGACTGAATAGGAGATTCACTTCAAAAGCATACTTGTGATCTGAACTTACAGACTCATGTAGGTGCATCCATTGATTGGATGGTTTGAGAAGCTAATGTATTCAACCAGGCTGCAGGGAATTAGTACCTTCTCTCCTTTGAAAAGAAATTATTTCTGTATTCACTGATGCTTAAAAAAATTATGCCAGTATAAATTCTCTGTGCTAGGATGAGAGAGGAAAACATCATGGAATATGAGGGTGTTCACAATGGAGGCTACTTGGTAGGTTAATAACAAAGGACTAAGCTGATAAGTGAAGACATTCTGTTTCAAAACTAAAATGGAGGGTTCATGGCCAGAAATGTATCTTCTGTCTAAGTGATATCACTGTTTGAAAGCCTTCACTATTTACCTTTTTTTTTTTTTTTTTAGAAAACTACAATTAAAAGAAATATCCCTGGTTTTGAAATTTTTAACTTCCATAATCTGAAAACTGATAAATTTAAGGCCTTGCATGAAATCCAGTACACCACTTAATTCTATAGCATTAACTGCAGACAATACAGTGACACTATTGCTACCTTTATTCTTCTGAGTCCTTACTGTAAAATGCTACAGCAGTGAATGCAGAGAAATATGATAGTTCTGTAATAATGATGGAGCTGAAGAAGGTCATGTAATGCAAACACTTGTGAAATTAGTAGAATTACGTATTTCTTGCCAAGGCTTGTCTTCTGAGACTGTGGTTGTTTACAGGAGCTCTAGTACAGAAGCCATGAAGAAAGATGAAATGAGGAGGCTGATTCTGCAGTCTTACTCAGATGAATCAGGACTGAGCAGTGAATGCATGCATTTTCATGAGGTAGCCTAATAATGGAATACTAAAGTGTGAACCCTACATCTTAGTGTTCAAACTCTATTTAAATAACTGAATTCACGATGCTTTATTGCACTTACATTTGGTATGGTTCTCAGTGGAAACTGGTAACATAATATCTACTACATAGGTGAAACAAAAAAAAAGAGAGAGGCCATCTTATTTTTTATGCAGATTTTGCTAAAAAGAGGTAGTAGATCAAGTGAATGGAGATAATGAGCCATATTGAAGTTTGTTACCAAAGCTTTTACAAACCTTTACATGATAGCTGAAGCATTTATGTAGCTTTAACCTTTATTATTGGCTTTATGTAAAGGAAATCAATCCATAATTTAAAAGTTGTACAAGCTTTTTCCCATTTTCTGAACCACATATATTGGTTCAATGTGTGGTACTTCCTTCCACAGTATGTCAGCATATCTGCTGGTCAGTGGGAGTTTTGCCAGTTTTGCAGTCTAAAGCATCAAGCCATTATTACATATTATGAAAGGCCGGGAGCAAAGCTAGGATGGACTTAGTAGCCATAATATATTGAGGGAGTTGGCTAAGAGAACCCATATCTTCTTCAGTACTCAGCAGAAATCTGGGAATTGGAAAGTCCCTTCATCATACTGCTGATTTTAAGATCATTTGGTCTGGTGAACAGCATTTCATTTGTTTAAGTTGGAGGAGTTTTGAAATTCTGCTAGGTTTCTGCCAGCATCCTCAGTCTCTCATTTGGCAAAGAAGAGCATAGTCTAGTGCAACACATTTGAAAAGTCTTTGACCTCTTGAATATTTGAGGTTTAATATCTTACTGTGAACATCTACTTTTTAATCATATTTAGCGCCTGAGTAATTCTAACCATTGCTTGATTATTAAGTACTGCTTGGTCCCTCAGGGTCATTTTTCGGAAAAAAAAAACACGTTAGGCTGTGACATCTGTAAGAATTAATTCTGCATGTCTTTGTGTTCTTTTCAACTCCCAGTTTGGTTTTCTGGATCTTTCTGCATGTTCATATGTATTCAGCAGCTAAGCAACTGTAGTTAAAAAAATCAAAAATGGTCAAAGTAAAATACCAAAATGGCATTTTCCTCCCCTAACCTTTCATAGAGTAACTGCAACAGAAAGGGCCAGGAATTTTACTGCCAGCTGACCTGAGACCTAGGAGAACAAATAACTCCGCAACAGTTTTTGCCCCTGTAATCTTCGTTCATTATTATAGGAAAGAGTTTATTATGTCTTCATGCCCAGAAGGTTTTTAAGTTCTCTGTACATCTAAGGCCACAATATGTGATGGAAGTAAAGGAAATTGCGGTAATAATTTGCGTCTGCTAATACAAACACAGCTGTACCTCCTCTTACTAGTTAGATAAAAATTCTATCTGCAAAGTTCAGATCTGGAACTAAATACCAAAGATGACCAATTTAACAAAAATGTTACATTTGTTGTTTAGTTTAGGTCCAGTGTTTAGTTTGTTTCCTGCCATAGTTTTCTGTGCTTGTATTGACAATCTCCACTTGCATAAATGCAACATAAACAGATTATTATTTTTTCCCTCTACAGCTTAATAGAATAAACTCAAAAGCAATTTTATTTTCTCAAATACAGTTATGTCTTCATGGAGTGCCTGAAGTATTACACTGATGCATAAAAGTACTGAATAGGGTTGTGATTTTTTCTGTCATCCTCTTAGTCAGCCTGGCTAGGATGGCAAAAACTGAATTGTACATCAGGCCTTATTGAGGATGTTAGCAAAGATTGGGTGAATTTATTACAGCACATAAAGCAAATGTAATTTTGATTCACTCTGGGTATATATAGCTCCTCTAAGGTATTAGATTTTTCTCAATTACTCAGATTACCCGTATGTTTCTTAGGCTATAAACACATTGTTTTTTATATAAAGAAGAAGGAAGATTAATTCTGACATTTTCTTAGTTGTGTGCAGTAACGCTTTTGAAATTGTAGCAGCCTACTGCCAGCTATGGATGTTGACTCAAGCATGAGATTTTCAAAAAAGCGTGCTTACTTTAGAGACTAGTTTGTCATGTTTCCATCTGTTGGATAAATATTTTTTGACTAAGTGTAAAGCCCCAAATATTTGTCATCCCAGAAGCTCAAGAAATTTTTCATCTGACTGCTGACAGGCAACAAGATGAAATGGAAAATCCTTTCAAAACACCTGCCAAGCAAATCTGTACAATCATGACTTAGGCAACTAGAAACTCCTTTCAGATTACATTTGGAACTGTATCAGAGGGTAGTCACCTGAGATTTTGGACTTCAACAGTCCAGAGATTAAAACCAGCAATCCATGAAACTGTGTGAATGAATCTTATTGATCTTACTCATAGCATATGATTACCCAGCAGGTGGGAGATGTAAATCAGTAGCCTGGAGAGAATCAAGAGATACAAGAATGGCAGAGGGTTGTATGCTCAAGTGCATGCACTCTGCAGCTGAGTTCCAGGAAATCTGACCTTAGATTATTTTAGATGCTGGCTGATAGAAGCCTTTTCCTTCCTGCCTGCATGCTGTGACTGAAGAAATTTGCATTCCTACTTTTTGCATTTTACCCAGCTAGCTTTACCAGACAGGATTGAAGTGAGCAGGCAAGATGAATCCCATTGTGTAAGCTCCCTTGCTGGCTTGCAGAGATTCCTCTGTCCCTTACAGGAAGTATTTGGTAGATAGACCTCAGGTGTTCCTTGAGGGTTCTAAAACCAGTATGTTCATTTGTAAATGCACTTCTTTTCCCTTCCCCCATTCACTAAGAAAATAATTCTCTGATGGTACATTCTCTGTAATCCTTCTGTGACTTAAGTTGAATAGATCTGGAGGGATCTGTTGCTCAACTACATGCCTTCTCTGCAATACCAATGTGATTTCATTTATACTGATTTTTTCCTTTTTTTATATTTTGTCTACTGATGTATTTGTCTAGGGAGAGGCAAAAGCAGATAAAGTAGAAGAGATGAAGTGAGTTTGTCAGAAGAGCACCTTTATACTGTTGACTACTCAAAGGCAGGTTTGATAAGAGCAGCTAAATATATTTTTTTTTTTTTTTTTTGAATCACAGGTTTTCTTAATGTAGCAACCAGGAGATATCATGAACTTATGACCCATTTCATATGGTGTGATTTTAGTCATGCACTTTTCCTTTTTGCTCTGTCAGGGTAATCTGAAAAGCAGGTTTCTTTTGTATTAAAGCCTGTTTCTGACCAAAGCAGTGAAGAACTATGATCTTGGTGTAAATTGCTGCTGTTAGTTTCCCAGTAGTTCTTAAGTTTCTGCCTGTAGAATAGGAATATGAGACTGGAAGTGTCTCTTTGGATCATAGAATCCACCTCTCTGCTGCAGCAGGCATCACATTTCATAAATCCTTCTAAAATCAATCAAACTCAGTCTTGAAACTATCTCTTCACCCACCTCACCTGTACTGAGATATCCTACTCTTAAAAATGCTGTTCATGAACTTCAAAGTCCTCAGCTCTGCTCACTGCTAGCTCTTCGTAATAAGCCTCCCCATCTCTAACAGCGCTACTGCTAAGTCAGCTTTTCTAATTCAGTGAAAAGAAACCAAAACTTCAAGAAAATTCTAGGATTCTGTGAAAGGAAATAGCATAACCTGGCCTATGTCTTCTGGCCAGAAATGGGAAACAGAAAAATCTTAGAATTTCTGATTTCCAGCTTTTGTTCTGATTCACAACTTCATTTGTCTTCAGTGATTATCTACAATGAGATTTTAAACATGTAGAGGTTTGTCCATCCTTAGCCATGCTATTAAATTGTTCTCTGTTCTTCCAGTTCTGTCTGATTTCCTGGACTGGTACCATAACAATCTGAATAGGTTCCATAATTTATGACTATTTTAACTAAAGTGGATTGCTTTATTTTTAATTAAAAAAAATAGGTTTAAGTAGATTGCAACTTCATCTGATATTCTAAGGATTTAGTATCAGACTCTGACAAGGGAAATAATATGGATTTTTTTTTAGAGGAATGCAAGATAAACCACATAGCTTCAGAAATACCTGTCTAGCACTGTATTTTTTGAATTCATGTGCTAGTAATTATGGAGTTGGTTCAGGGGGGGATTTTACTGATGAGGTGGGATGAGAATCTTTCATATATTCATTGGAGTTGCTTATTGGTGCTTTCAGGTCACAGATGCACAAATTACTGCTTTTGGCCGGGCTCTGCAAAGACAGTTTGAGCTAAGTACATAGAAAGGTGAAATTTTATCCTGTAAGTGGAACTGTGTACTTCTAAAATTTTAAAATGGCTGCTTAGGGCTTAGTAAACTTCCTCTGAGTCCAGTTGTTCATCCACACATTTGTAACAGAATTGTAGGTCATTTTAATAGTCCTATCTTTTACTTAGCATCACAGAGTCTGTCAACAGTTTTTAATATTTTTGGTTGCAAGGGGTAACAAGTTTTTTTGCGTGTGCGAATGTTACAGGATCCATTCATATGTTATTCTGCCACATGATGTCCTCCTAACCTAGGTTAGAATCATTGAATGCATGCAATACAATTTAGACTGGAAAATTCTGTAACATTCACATGTATATTTATATAAAAGGTAGCAATCTGCTTGCAAACTATTCAGAAGGATCCATGTAAATTTTTTTCAGTTGCTGCATATGAACTTTGAATTTCTTCTAATTCTGAAGAGTATAAATGCAGCCTTATAAATACCTTCATTAAAATCCAAAGCTTAAGAAACTTAAGGGTTTTAATTTTTTTCTAACATAATGAACAAAGTCCATTATACAAATATTTCATTCTTGTGTATTTCTAGCACTAAGGCCTGATTTGAATGTTGCACACAATATGTGAGTTGTAATTAATCTTGTTATACATAAATGACTTTGACTAAAATTTCTAGAATTGCAGTTGAGGTATGGCACAAATACAGACTTTAGATTTAGATACAGCATACTACTTGTCCTTTAATTTGTGCCATGGTTATTTCTTGCTCTAATTTTTTATCAAAACAAGTATACTTTATAATGCTAATGTAGCATATTTTTGTGTACTTGTAACTTTGTGAATGCTAGCTTTCTCTCAGTACATAAAAAAAGAAAAAAAAAGACAATCACACCTCCTCCTATCCCAAAGTAAAAGAAAATCTTTAAAATAAAGAAGCCTGAAGAATTTTGATGATAATGCTGTACACCTGCCTTCACTGAGGTCAGTAGTGTCCCTGATGCAGTGTGCCACTTAGCACTGACTCCTCCCAGCTGTGTCACAGTGCTTAATCTAGTGCTTTTTAACAAAAAAAAAAGGAGTTTAAGCCCCACCCTGCTTTGTCTGCGGCAGAGTTGATGGATGTGTTTTCTCTTCATACTTTATCCATATGTACCTGTGTATATTAATACATGTGCGTAGATTTGTATTTCTTACCATATAGACACCAACAGAGATACAAGTAAAACTTCACCTCTTCCTGTTCGTCTGATCTTTTACTACAGTAGGGATTTACACTGGGCATAAACTATTTATATGTTTTACATGGTGGCTGAATAGTAGCAAAAGGAAAATTTTCCAATACAGATATCTAAATTTGTTTAAGTTTCCATGCAAACTGACTCTTTCTTTGTCCACTAAAACAGGTTGTCCAGAGAAGCTGTGGCTACTCCATCCCTGGCAGTGTTCAGGGCTCGGTTGGATGGGGCTTGGAGCAACCTGCTCTAGTGGAAGGTGTCCCTGCCCATGGCAGGTGGCTGGGACTAGGTGAGCCCTAAGGTCACTTCCAGCCCATGCCAATCTGTGATTCTATGATTCTTTGCCACACTGCAGGGCCTTCTTCTGAAGCAGAACTTAAGTTTAACCTAAACTTCAGTTTAGGAGTTTTAAATTAACTCATTCTTAATTAAGAAAGGAGGAAAATGGTTACATAGGATATTGTTAGAGAAATGAAAGGAAGTGTTTTCCATGGAATACCCAGTAATTGGTCCATCCCTCTCCTCTGAATACACCTAGTACTATTTGAAGTAATTATACTAATCATCAGAGTGTTTAAGCACAGATTACATTCAAGGAGAAAAATGAAAATGCTGTTCTAGCATTCCAGTGAAATCTGCTTTGACAAGTTAATCCAGTATTTTTTTAAGTAAACAATGGTAATAAAATATTTAATTACTCTTAAAGTTTTCTATTTCTGTCATTCAACCAGGGGAAAATATTCAGATTTCAATAGATGTCAAGCAATGAAAATGCCTGGAGCACTTCCAATATCACCAGGTTTTATAGGTGAATGAAAGAAACTGAGCTTCAGTGTTCACAGGTGCAATATTTAATTATTTAATTCCCTTTCTACTGAGGCTGAGCTAAAGGGAAATACCTCCCTCCTCCCCCACCCCAGCCCTGTTTGTTTCTGAGGAATGTTAATGTTAAATGGCTACAATCACCAATCACCAATAAAACTACTAATTAGGTTTAGATAATGATATTGGTAATGAGCCTCTAGTTCCTCAGAGGCAGTACAATGAGCTTGACTCAGATTTATTCAGTTATTTATCAAGAATGTTATTGTGACAAGCAATGTGAACAGTTTGAGCATGTTTAATGCCAAATATTTTCCTTAGTTTAATAGCCTCAACAGATTTTATTTATTTATGAATTTTGTTTGGTTTAAATTAACTTTCCATCAACAATGGTAGTATTTATCTCCTTGTTAGTCTGATTGTTTGATTACTCTCCTGGACATCTTTACTAGTCAGGCAGGTATCTAATCACCTGAGGTAAGAACACTTCATTGGGGGAGATTTTTAAATAAACTTTCTGTCGTATTGCCTCTTTAGGGCATCTGTGTCTGGTCTAATGTTAATGATCTTACACTGCTATTTTTACAGGGCATAAAAACCTTTATTTTGCCATTCTGCAGGTATTCTAAAAGTGAGGTTAAAATGTTGGAGTTGCTACCTGTGAGGGGTAGAGGGCGTAGTTTTGTCTTCCCTCCATGTAGCGCTGTTGCTGCAGTTGTCAAATATGGGGTTATTTTAGATGTTCCAGACAGTTAACCTCAAAACTCTCTTCATCATTATGGCGGAGAAAAAATACCATTATCCAGTAGAGGATAACAAATATTATGGAACAATTTCAAGCTTGGAGCTGTGTGGGGAATTCTGCACAAGAAGCTGAGTCAGCAGACCTGAACAAAAGCATGAACATCCTGACCCTCATCAGCTGCAAACCATGGGAGTCAAGAGGAGTCAAAGTTAGAACACTGAGATAATCTCTGGGAAAGGTAGATGTTAAAACAAAGAAGTTACTGAAGACAAAAATGTAATGTTGCACCTGGGACTTTCCCAGGAGCTAATGAAAGTCTCCAATGTGGACTGAGGAGACAAAAGAATGTGTGTTCAAGGAAAATGGAAAGTAATAATGTGGCAGAAAGTGGTAACAGAGAAGTGTGCTTATACATCTGAGAACAAGTAAGTTGTTCAAGCAAAGGCGCGTGAACAATAATGTGATTGGTTGAGAAAAGCATATGATGTTGCAAAAAGTACTAAAAAGAAACTAACAGATACTAACAATTACTAACCACTAGGTAGGAGTCTATGAAAAGCCTATAAGCTCTCTCAATAAACTATTTCAGTTGCATCGCAACTGGAGTTTGTGCCTCAGTTGCCACAGAGCTGCAGTAGGGAAGCAGAAACGAGATATTTTTAGCACCTGAGGATGTCAGTTTGGTGCTTTCTCCCTTGTAAGTTTACATTGGAGAAAGAATGGTGTTTAAGGGCTAGACGTGGAAAATGCCTGTTTCCTCATGGCATTTTGTGTTGAAAATGAGACTACACAAGGTAGAAATTTAACTTGCATATTTCCTGACTGACCTGTCTCTGGTCCTCCTAAATGTTATAGGGTTTATCTGACCTTTAATCTCTTCAAACACCAGACCCCTGTCAGATGACTAGCAGTGAGTGACTATAGCATACTGTAACATTCTGGATTTTGTGCCTTTTTTTTTGTGTTTGGTTTTCTGTGGCTGCTTTCTGTTTATACATGTTCACTGTCTTAGAGTAAAAGCCTGAATCTTACTCCTTTTCCCAAAAGATTAGGTATTTAAAGGTGTAACTTTTGTCAAATTTGCGTGTTTAAATTGTGATTCTGAAAATGTTTTCAAGTATTTCCTAGTGGCATGTGGAGTCTAGTTTTGTTTTGTTTGTAAAATTGAAAGTTCCCTGGTACAACTAAAACTTCCTCAGTTTTGACCAGTTGAGCACTACAAAATGGAATTGTTATTCTTTTGTGTAATATGTGGTGAGTAGGCTTTAAAGGCCTATGTAAGCTATTTTTGTATTCCCATCAGTAGAGCATCTGTGTAAGAGGAATATCTTGAGTGTTTGTTCTGGCTTCCGGTTAAGTTTCTATGGCTATGAAGAAATGTAAGAATTGTTAATGAGACACGGAGTTGCACTTTCTCACGTGATCCTTCTGCCTGGCCCAAGAAGTCTTGAATTACTTTCCTTACAGTAGTGCAGCTTCAGCTGAATGTTGTAGGATAGTTTTCAGCTTGCTTGTTAATGCATTCTCTGGGAAAATGGAGGATGTGAATTTGTGCTCCCTCATTCTCAGGAGAAAATCAGAGCTGAGCTTTTTATTTCATAGGTGATAGTGGTGCTTTCCTATGAACACTAGAAATTTTTCCTTAACTCATGTTCTGCAGGAGTAGAGCAGATGCCACTCGGCTCTTTAAGAAATATGTACATTTCTTGAGGGAGCTAGATGTAGGCTATGAATCTCTAGAGAATTAAATACTTTCCATGAAACCTGAAGAAGCTATTTAGGGACATACTGTTGTTTATGAAAAAAGTTTTGTCTATACTAGCTTTTAGCAATGCTACTCTTTTCCTGGCAACTTCAGTTTGTTTTATCCCTTCCTGAGCCCTGTGTAGGCCATGTGGCAATTTCTCTGAAGGTCATGGACTCTGATTTGAGGCAATGGTAAGTTATACCTATTACAGCATCTGTATGTAAGCTTTTTATTGTATTTATCACTTTATTCTACTTACACTTTAATTATGCTTACTTAATGTGGAATCTTCTGCAGCTACTGTTGAACTGCTTTTATTTTTGCCATGTCGTGATTTTCAGATGCTCTTCCTCACAGGCTGATTTGCTGAAATTGTGAGACGATAGTAAGGATTGTTTTAAAGAAACCCAAACCCAACCCACCCCCAAGCCCTACAGATTCCTGTGATCCACTTACCAAAGATATGCCTAATTTGTACTGAAAATAAAAAAAAAAAAACAAAACCAAAAAACCCCACAGCCTCCATTAATCTGGAATTGCTAGCTCTTTGGTGTCAAGGAGATTTAAATGAAGATTTCATAAATTAACCATGAAATTGAAAGTGGTATTAATAGCACTGTACTGCTATTCACTGTATGGGAATTCTGTGATATGTAGCAGTGTTATCGCTCTGCAAATGTTGGTACAGAATTACAACTTTTTCTGAATGTATGAGTATCCATGGTTTTTTTTCCAGGTTATACTATATCCTGTGCTTAGAAGAATTCGAAATGAAAAAGCTTGATCTTTTTTTTTTCTGTTTTCTGCCTTTACTGAACAGGAAACTAGAAGACCTAGTCAGCTACTTATATTGTTGCTAGTATCAGGACATGTACTGCTGTACTGTCTGGCATGATGGCAAATACGTGTTTGTCTAAGAAACAGCTCTACTTCCAAATAAATAAATAAAAAAATATTCTGTACATTGCAGCCTCATAATCGGCCTTGGTGAAGACTAAGGGTATCAGAATATATCAGTTATAATGAAGATACAGGCTCTGTGTAAGTGAGAACCTAGGTCCTCATAGGATTTAGGCTAGCTTTGTCCTTCTTCTCTGCTCACTACTTGTACTCCAAAGTATTATATTAGGATTTTTTATTTATTTTTTTTTTTAGAAAGGTTCTGCACCCAGATTTGTCCAGTGAACTTCTCAGACTTCAAAGATAACTTTGCTCTCAGAAATATGACAGAACAATGTAGCAAGTACTGCTACTTGGAGGAATTCTGCTAACAGTTACTGTAAAGAATTTATTAAGCTGATTCTTAAACTTGCATTGCTTTTTTGTTAGCTACCTAAAGGTATGAAAAATTACTTTAACATTCTTGTTCTAGAGAACTGTATGAACCAGTTTACAAAGCTTGTGAGAATATGACGACTTCTTTTGTTATTTCAATCAGTGCCTGATTTTTAATAGAACTACTAAAGCCAGAGCTCTGTTTGACATTTGTGTGTGTGTTTTGGATGATAATTAAGAAAAGTTACTGTAGCCAGAAGCATATTTTATAAATATGAAAAGATAAAGGGATGAAGATTGCTGGACACATTAACAAATTTATGTATACAAAACCCATTATGTAACATACAGAAAAGTAACATTTCCATTAGAATATTTTTAAATGATAAAAGGTGAAACTCATGGGATTTTGAAACTGTTCATATGAATATTGAAAAACAACAGCAAAAAAAAAAATCCATAGTGGAAGGAATTTTAAGTCTTTTAATGAATAGTTAAGAGTAGTGCAGCAATGAGGAAAAGCTTGCACTAATACTGAAATTGCTGAAATGTCTTCAGTCACTTTAGGAAGCCAAAAATGGAACACTTCATCTTTGGAAACTCAAGTTTTGGATTTTAGTAACAGTTTTCCTCTGAAGATTTTCTATTTAACTATTATAGGTATGAACAGATCTTTTAATTTCCACTGAATTCAGTTCTGTGTGAAAAGTTTTCATGCAGAACTAAGTTTTGATACACTGACCAAGAAAAAAAAGAGTCTGGTAGTGTCTGTGGGGTGGTATCTTATTTTTATAATAATTTATAAAATTCAAATTCTGCTTTTCCCGTGTCTTAACTCATGCAAACTGTATGTTGTTGCCCTCATTTTTCCCACTCTGTCTCAAGGGCATGATTTTCTTTTGGTTTTTTTATTATATTCTTCTGTTGTGGCTAGGCTCTGCATTATAAAGTATCTTGCCCATAAAAGCTATCATCTGATTGATAAAGGAACTTGGCCATTGGTTTTAGTGTAGTGTGATACACCTGTTAGACATCATGGTAGAATACCTGACTCGAGATGTTATTGTAATCTGAACTACAGTTAGATCTCCTCCCTCACCCCCTAAATATTTTTGTAAATAATTTCAATTAAGAATTTTGAAGAGGTAAGGGTATGAGTGATTGTGGCTGACTCCTGTTCCTGGTTACTCTGTTGTTAGGAAATACAATGAGGGTGATATCTTGCCCGAAAAGCAAAGCAGAATGCTCCTTTAACTGAAGCAAATGTCTGTTTTGCCAAAAGACATGGTGTTTACCCCTAGGTTCCCAAATTTGATATCTGTTTTCTGAAATCCTGTAAGATAATCCCACCTGTGTACCTGTTTGTGGTTTGTTGGTTTTTTTTTTTTGGGGTTGGGTTTTTTTTGGATCTTTTGTTTTGTTTTTTTCCCCCCCAGTTTGTTGAGTCTACCTTCCTGAGAAGAAATTAATGTAGCTATATGCTAGTTTTCCTTAATGTGGCTTAAAAACTGATTTTGGTTTGTTTTGGGGTATAAAAACTTTCATCATATAGGAAACCAATGGGGAAAAGTCACTTTCTCATAGATACTTGAAGTAAATTTCAGATCTTTTGGTGTTTGTATATGAACATCTTAGATGGCAGATGTCATGCAAGATGAGATACTACATTTGTTTTGATGAGAGGTAGAATAAAAATGAGTGAATTTGTCTAAATTAAGACCAAGAGAGTAGAACTCAATTATCTGCAATTTTTTGGGGTTATTACATCTTGAACTTCTGTGATAGTGAGGTGAAATGCTCTTAGTTAAAGGCAGTTTCACACAGACTTATTTAAAAAATTTTGATACTTACTTTTAGGGTGGCTGAAATGGAGGTGGATGAAGCTCATTTGACAGTTTGGTCTGGAAGATATGTAAATGTTCAAGCTCAGACTCAAGAATACTAGTACTTATGTCTGTGTTTATGCTGTGCTACAGCACATATCAGAGTTGGTTATATGTACCTCTGAAGGAAGCCAGTTTTTCAAAACATCCACTGTTCTTCAGCTCCTTCCCAAGCTTGTAAGCAGACTTCTAATGCTTTCTCTTCTCTTCTCTTTCTTCTCTCTAGCCTTTGTAAATTTTACTAGTAGTAGTCTGTTGCCTCAAGTCTTTACCCTTGGAATTGCAGGGATTGGAATTCAAAGCTGTAAAAGAGGCATAGCTTGACTATCCCTTTAAAAAAACAAACCTACATCAAAAGTAAAGCAAAACCTTGTGTCTTGATGTTGTCAATTGACTGAGAGGGTAAATAAATGAGGGCTCTGGCAGGTGTGGCTTGCTTGCCTCCTTCCTCCAGAAGATAAAATGGATTTTTTCATAGTCAGGCACTTGCGCAAATCTACACTCCATGCACTTTTTTTCTATTTTTTCAGGAGCTCCTGATGTTTCAAGTTCTTTTTCATGCCAGAGTACTATGAAATGCCTTGACCATTTTCATGAAATTGGGTTGTTAAAGTCAGAATTTCAGCTTTTTCATTTTGAGAAGTATGCATTTCTCTGTCACCAATATGCATATTGTGCATAGAGCGCTAGCATAAAATGTGGGAGATTTAGATTTAAATCTCTGTTCTTGGTTCAGAGCAGTTTATCTTGCATTATCCAGAGTCAGGCAGATCATGGACTTGAACATGGGTCCTCTGTTTCAAACCATGCCATTAGACAGGCTTATCAAGTCAGAGCACAAGTGTATGCAAAAATATATGTATGCTTCTCCTATGCTATATCTCTTTGCAAAGAATGAGGCTTAAAACAGCATCTTAAGCTAAAAATTAATTAACAAAACTCTGACCATGTCTATGTATATAAATAGTAAATAATTGGTTATACTCAGAATAATCCTTGTCTCTAAATTGGAGAGACATCACTTTGATAGGTGGACAACTTGATGGAAAAAGAACTGGCTGGATGGCTGCACACAAAGAGTTGTGGTCAATGGCTCAATGTCCAGCTGGAGACCAGTAACGAGTG
>WYDI02004543.1:0-27620 GCA_009867235.2 Psittacus erithacus
AGGTTCCTGAAGAGGCCAAAGTCTGCTCTCTTGAAGTCCAGGGCAGTGAGCTTGCTGCACGCTCTTCTCACTGTCCTAAGGATCTCGAACTCATCCATCTCATGATCACAAATGGTTATACAGTTGCTTAAATGATTTCTTAAATTATTCCAAATGGAATGGCAGCCAAAACAGTCCACTTTTCTGTGTGTTGATCTTAGTGAGGCAGAAATCATGCTGGTGAAGCTAAAGCACATGACTTCTCAACCTGAGTGATTACTGGGCAGCATCGTATCTGTCAGAATGATGCTGACACCGTCAGGCTATTACAGATTGAGCTTCTGAATTATAGGCTGTCAAAGGAACTATAAAGCAATGAAAAATTCTGATGGTTTATATACAGGAAAATCTCAGGTCTTTGATGATCAATAAAAGAAACAAAACAAATGGTTTTTTATCCTTGAGATACGTGGCACTGAGAAAATTAGAAAAAAACAAAGAAAAACTATAAATTCTTTCAGAAGACTGCATCATCACATTTTAGATTGCTAATCTCACCTATCTAGTCAAATAATTTCCTTCCTCATCTCCTCCAAATTTTCCCTATCGTTCAATCTTTGTTAAGGAGAAAGAAGTCGGAATTAAAAAGAATGAGAAACAAATAGAAAATAAAGGTGGCTAGAACCATCATCTGTATAAGTCAAAGGAGTCACTTCAAGATGTGGTAAATTGCTATTAAAGTGTGTTAAATAAGATACTGAGAACTAAGTGAAACCAGAATACAGGTGGAAGTCTTTGCTGCATATATATATACATTTTCAACTGAGTAATACTTCGATTAGCAACGAATATATCACTGAAACTGAGAACATAATTCTCAACATCATCCCAGATAGCTAGCTAAGATACAAGAAATTATGCTAACAGGAAGGGCTTGTGTACTTAAAAGCTTGCTTTTTTTTGCAGTCTAATAAGTATAGTGCTTTGCCTTCTAAAATAATTCTTTACTTATGTTCTTAGGCCATCAAGATTATAACAAAACTATCACCACAACACTTACTTTTAAAACACAAATGCAATTTTAGCCCTTAGTATAATTTTCACCACAAGGCAATGTAGTGAGAGAATATATATTGACTCAGATTGTTCTGCCTTCACCCTGAGGAAAATAGTCCTGTATCTAAGGAAGCCAGCCTAACTTCATCACTGATTTCAATGGGACCAGGTTTAAGCATGTTTTTTGTTTTGCAAGATTTCCTAGTGCCTAAGTTAATTGGAGTAAAGCACTCTGTTTGGTGTACCCTTTCATTTTCTTGTTTTAGAAATCTTAACGAAACTAAAACTCATAGCTTTGAAAAATCTGTGCCAAGTGAAAAAGGAGATTTTCTGGAGTTATTATAGATAATTAAAACACTCCAATAAAATGTCATGATAGCTGTGATGAGCTAGTATGCTAAAGCAACTCAGTGAAACTGCTGTGACCCATCACAGTTTTGGAGGAGAGTTAAAGGTAACAAAAAAACTGCTCTTCCTGAGTATTCGACTCTCAGCTTATTGCTCTGGTGCCAGTTGGAGCACCAAAACTGGTGCTGATTCAAGTGATGATACAGTTGCGTACCCCTGCAGCAGTGCTAAATATTATAAGAATGAGAAATAGAGCACTAACAAAAAAGAAAGGCTTCTGTTCTCGTTTTCTTCAAAATTATTCTTGAGAATGGAGGAGACCTTTAATTCATGATCCTTTCCACCCCACTCTCCACTCACAAAAAAGAGAAAAAAATGCAAAAAAGATTTCATTGTACAAAGCTCCTCTGAGTTTGTGGGTAGTAGTTTCTTTTCCTTTGTCTCTAATACAGCTTTCTGCTTTGCTAACACTACATACTCAGTTAGCACGGTGCTCAGGCTCAGAGAAATATCCCATTCATTTCAGAAAAAATACTTCTTATGACAACACTTTCAAATGACGACCTAAATTTGATCCCTCTCTCCTCAGCCCAAAGCATCATAAGAATGTATTTATAACAGCCTGTGAGCACAGAGACTGTAACAGGATTTATTTGGAACATCGCTTGAAGGAGGAGTGGTTCTTGTCTCTAAAATACCTTCAACTCAAAGTCTGAGAAAAGGATAAGGATGGGAAGATTTTCTAGAGAATCCATGTACATTCTACTTAAATAGACAGGAAATAGTAAAGGGAACTGGACAGCAATGTGGTGGCTTGCACCAGACTGGTACTGTAACATTTTTATTTGCTTTCTGCTTATGTCCTTAATTGGTTCCTTCTGTACTGCTAGCAGCAGCCCTCCAGAGTATGCAGTTAGATGACAGCCATGTTATGTCAGTCCTGTGACAGATGTTTACTGTTTTGTCCTCAGGAAGGATTTGGTTTCCAGATCTATCTTCCCAGGCATAGGCAAAAAACATGATGTGAGAGGTTTTGATTTTACTCCTGACTTTGTCCTCACATGTTTCAGGTAGATATTTATTTCCAAAAAAGAAATGTTTATGCCCAAGTTTCAGTATGTTAGAAAAAAAAAAAGACTGACGCTTTGAAAATGAAGCCAGTATCCTTGTAAGAAAGAATAACTGGGTAGGAAAAAGACCAGAGAATCAACAAGCCAAGACGCCACATCTGAAAACTGAATGTTTTTAAAGGATGCATTTGGAGAAGATAATGACTGGATTTGAAGAAGCTGCTCATAGTAAAATAATGTAGAGCATTTAATACCTCAAATGAAGCTCTGAGAGATTATAGTGCCTGTTGTGAGAAGTTTCTTGTAAGGAGTTTTCCATGGGAAATGCTTGATTGAGTCAATCAAAAGAGGGGACAACTATTACACATTTTATAATTTTGCACATGACAGTGATGATTTCATTCCAGTAGGTCATTTGATTCTCTGCAGGTGGCTCTGTTGGTTTCTGGAATAGTATACTGTGAATTGCATGTTACACAAATGAAAGGCAGCTATAATTCTGGATAACATTGTATTTGATTCTACAAACATCTTTAGGCCTAATGCAAAGATTCCTTCGAATAATTTATCCAGCTAAGTGTCTGTGGTCCCAAACTCCTAATTTAAAAATGTTGATAAATGAAGTATCTCTTTAGCTAATAAATGAAGTATCTCTTTAGTTATCCTTTGTCAGCAACATTCATTTTAATGGAAAGTGAGTTTACAGGGTTACATGATTGAACTACTGAGCCAAGTCAGTGTTGGCAAATGATGGGCTAAATTATTGATGTTACACACTAATGAATTCTGATGAGAAATAAAATACAGACATTACATTTCAAGTGGTTCATAATTATTTTTGTACTTTAAAAGCAATTTTATTCTTTTTCCAAATCATACTGGTTCTGTAAAACAAAAACATAGTTAGTGATTATTACTAAAATTATTGAGTTTGTGGCAAAAATGCTCCTGTATGTTTTCTTATGCGAGTATAATGCTATTCACACTAGGATTCTGATTTCTTCTTATACTTCTGGGAGAAGATAATTAAATTAAATGTCTAAATTTTTAAACTGCTGTCTTTAAATAAAATAATCTACTTTGCAACCATACTTAAGAGTTCAGCAGATGAGTTTATAATCTATGATATATCAGCATGTTTACTAGAGATGTTCTGAACTACCGTAATTAATTCAGGTGATGACAAAAACAGAAGAGCTGCCAAAAAAGGAGCTTACACCATGTAAATAGTTCATCATTAAACCTGTGTTTTGATATATGTTTAAAATGGGTAGAAGGAGGTTACTAAACTTCAGATAGCCCAAAGTGATGTTGCAAGGTTGAATCATTAATTTTAAAATGTTATTTCTCTGATTCTTTATTCACTGTACTGGATAAAGAAATTTAATTTCTTAGTTTTTAGTTATAAAATCAGCGCTAAGCATTTGCTCATTTGGCAACAGTACAACTTCATAAGTCCTACCCTTAATCTTGTCTTCTTAAAATGGGCTTTATTTAACTTTTCTTAATTACACACTGAAGGCTTCTGTCAATCGTTAGAAAAGCGAATCTATGAAGTATAGTTTCATTTTCTTTTTGACACATAACAACTGAATAACCATCTTACTTGTCGGCTCATTGCTGTTCTCTCTTGTCATTCAAAATTACCATTGGCTTCCTGAAGGAGTAAGTACATGCAAACCTGTTCTGGTTTTACTTACAGAGCAATTTTATGATCCAAATGATCAGCCTTCAAGAGGTTTGTCACATTTGGCCAAGGTCTCAAAAGAAAGGTTTATGAGCTACACAACCATCATCATAAACCTCCATGTTACCTATAATTTGGCCTTAAGCTTGAACACAGTACTCAAATATGTATCATTATTTTAGTGTAAAAGTCTCCGAAACAGCGTTTTGTATTAAACTGAGCTATTTAGAAGGTTGTTTGCTCTGTTGCTATACAGGTATTAAGCAGCACAGCTGGCGGAAACGTAACATATATTCACATACTCTTTTCTCTTGTTCAGCCAGCATTGCTTAAGAAAACTATGGCTTTTCTGCTCTTTAGTACTATTGCTCCAGTCAGGACAAAACATGATTTAGAAAAACAACATTACAGATGAGAAATGGTTAAGCTTCTCTGGAAGAAAAACCTCACAAATTTTTCACCAAACCATAATAAGGTACTCTGTGACATTTTGATTGTGCATGTGCTTTCCCATATTGTCTCAAATACTCATAACAAACTTACTCAAACCAAGGCAACTAAGCTCTGTAAAGAGAATCAAGGATTCCTATCATTTTGCTAGGAGGAACTGAATTAATTATTGATGGATTTTGAATGACTGCTATTTAAACCACTTCAACTAATTTTCCTATAATAAGAAGGATTCCCTGAATTGTAGGTAAGGCTGAGATCAACCTAAGAAAGTTGCCAAGCATTTACTTTAGCAGCTTTTGCATGATTTTCTTTTTTAAAAAACCATTTATCCAAAATTTAGGCATTGGGCTCAAACGCTTTCTTTGGTAAATTTAAAACGCTACTACAAACAAAATTTCAGAGCCACAAGACTCTGAAAACACAGTTTGTGTGTCCCTGGTAAATATAAATTTGAACTCCATAGCTCTGAAAACTACATTTTTCACAAGGCTTCTCCAGCAGCAGTATCTCAGGACTGCTGTGGTTTGCATTGGGTCTACGGGCCTTAGAGTAGAGGTGTCCCGCCTGTGCTTTCATTTTGACCAGTAGATGCTGCAGAAGGAGGGAATTGCTTGATTCAAACACGAAAGAACAAGAGCCAAATTGGATCAACAGTTAGATTTGGAGAAGGCTTACAAGGAGATAAAATTGGGCTGCAGAGAAGGAAAACTGTCAGTTCTTTTTCAGGTGAGGGTAGAGACTGGTATTGTCAAGTCTCAAAGGCTGGGAGGTAGAAGAAGGTGACTGTTGATTGGAAAAAAAGACAATAAGGAAACAGAAAAAACTGGCGATCAATAGGTAGTGAAA
The DNA here is from genome assembly GCA_009867235.2 of Psittacus erithacus. Taxonomy (NCBI): domain Eukaryota; kingdom Metazoa; phylum Chordata; class Aves; order Psittaciformes; family Psittacidae; genus Psittacus; species Psittacus erithacus. The sequence continues at coordinate 5,440 of WYDI02004543.1, forward strand.
GAGATTAAGGCTGAAAAAGGAGCTTGAAGGGAGAGCAAAAATGGCTGGGAAAGCAATCTGGGAATGAATCAGATGCAGGACAGAGGTCTAACAGTCCTCTGGGATGAGATGCAGCACAGACACAAGGTTGGGAAAAGCAGAGACCATGAGCTGGAGAGACTTCGATTAGATAAAAGCCTGAGCAATAAATTAATGAAAAAGCAATAGACAACAGCTTACTACAGTTGTTATTTACTCCATTAGTTCAAGTTGCAAATAAGTGTATTGGCACTAATTCTTCTGATGATAAAAGTGTCAATATTAATAAAATATTTAATATGGTTTATATCCTTGGAAATTTCTCAGTTTAAAACATATCTTAGAAAATCCTTAAGATCACAAAACCAACATACTCAATTTAGTTATTTAGTAGGATTTAGTTATTTCTGTGAACTTAATTCAGCCTATTTTGTGTAAACGTTTCAACACAGATTTTAATTATTTAACTGAAAAAATAAGATCTATGTTACTTCAAGAATACAGTAGTCTTCAAATTCTGGAAAAGGCCTCAAGCATGACAACTTTAATGCTGCTTTGATAATTTTTCAATTCCCGATACAGTGTTTCAGCACATTTTTATTCCATCAGATTTCAAACTCTGAATCTTTCTGTCAGGGAGTATAGAGAATAATCTGAAGCTTAAAGATTGCTGTAGCTGTGACTTGACTCTGTGGATCAATTTTTAAGAAGCTGGAAGTCATGCAATTTGTCTCTTCTTGTCATTTAAGACCTATTGGTTTGAGTAGCCCTGCTGACAATAAAAGCAGCAGAGATAATAAGTTTGCCAGTTTCTCATAGAGTTTTGAGTATTTGACCCACAAATGTTAAGTTATTAGAGTTACAGGTGGAAAGAACGTGAATTCATAGTTTGTATTTCTGGATTCTGAAGGGGGCTATAGGGATGCTGGGGATGGACTGTTCATTAGGGGCTGTAGTGACAGGACTAGGGGTAATGGGTTCAGACTTAAACAGGGGAAGTTTAGATTGGGTATAAGGAAGAAGTTCTTTACTGTAAGGGTGGTGAGGCACTGGAATGGGTTGCCCAAGGAAGTTGTGAATGCTCCATCCCTGACAGTGTTCAAGGCCGGGTTGGACAAAGCCTTGGGTGGCATGGTTTGGTGTGAGGTGTCCCTCCCCATGTCAGGGGGGCTGGAACTAGATCATCTTAAGGTCCTTTCCAACCCTAACTATTCTATGATTCTATGATTCTGTTTATCTTCAATGGGAGAACAATTATTGCTCAATGAAGTTTGTTCAGTAATCTTATCATCTGTTAAAGCCAGATATGAAATTGCAAGTAGTAAACGTTTAATTCTGTAAACTTGTCTTTCACTATTAAAAGCCCCAACCTATACATTTTTATTACTGAGCATATTTTAAATTAATAAGACATTTCTGTGTGTGCATGTTATAAAATGTAAGAAAGTAGGTAATTAGTACTATTACTGTTCTGGTAATTAGTACTATTAGTAGTATAACTTTTAGTAATATGCAAGAACAGATTACAGCAAGTGGAGGTGAATACTGAAGAAATGTAACTCTTAGGAATTCTTCTTTTAGAAGAAATTTAAAACTAAATCTCCTAGATTAAATGTCATCCTTCTCTTTACTCTAAGGTCATAATTTTTAGTGCTCAAAGTACCGACATATATTTCTATACAAAAATTGTACATTGAAAATGTACACCTGCAAAAAAACTAAACAAATTCTCACCACAATAATCCTGGACAGGTTAATCTTAAAAATATGAAACGAATTTATTTGTTTGCAGAGGCAACCTTCTAGCCTCCCTCATTGACAGGCACCTAGCAGAACTCTTTGTCTTTATCTTCTTACTATACACTAGAACTTTAAGGTGGCAGCCACATGTCTGAACAATTTGATTCATATCACATTTGCTACACATAGTGAAACTTTCAAGTGAAGCCATAGAAGAATTATGACAATTAAGGACAATATAGGTGTCCCTATGCAATGTTTGTGGCTGCATTAGCCTTCGGACAAGACGCTTTGAAAAACAGGGTTTATGTGAAGCATAAGAAGCTTGGTGCATTGAGGCATAAGTGGCATAAAAACCTAAATGCAACTGAATTGTGCCAACTTATATGTACATATAACTTTAAAAATGTTAAAGGAAGTTATGTCAGAATAAAGATATCAAAGATTTGCCATGTCATAAGCAAAATCACAGACAATGAAAATGAGGCGAAGGAATGAATCAGGTTCCAATTTCTTCTATGAATTTAGCTTATTTTGAGATTAGTTTCCACTCTCACTAGAAAGGTCCTTCTCATCATGGAGCAACAAAATAGATGGCCATGAACATTCTGTGTGTCTATTCCATGGCAGCTGTAATTGTCACTACACCTACATGATAAGTAAATTCAAAGAATTTTGTGAATGCTAGTCAGGGTCATAAATTTGGTCTAGAAAAATCTAGACAAAAAGAATCACTTTAGGGATTGATATTAAATGTGAGATCATATTTTGAAAAATTCCAGTTGTTACTATTCAAAACTCATAAACTTTTGAGAGGAAAGCCATATATTTTTGGAAACTATATACTGGAGGCTGATTTCAATGTTTCTGTAGAAAGCGATTCCCCAAGTAACAAATTTTCAAACAAATTTTTTAAGCAAAGGGTACCTGATGTCAATTACCCTTTAACTGTATCAAATAAATACTTTATAAATTAATAATAAAACCAGAAAAAAATAACATCAACATTTTAAATGGTTACTATGAATAAATGTGAATAAATACAAAAGCTTAGAACTAATTAAAAGGTGTGCAGCCATGTCCCCTTAAGTAAAGTTATCTGTCATCCAACCCCATATGTCTCCAAGACAAGGCAGAAACAGCAAGACTGCTAAAGTGAAATCAGCAGGCAAAAAAGACACAACTGAGTGTAATCAGCATAAATGGTGATAACTCAGCCCATAACAGAGAAAAATAAAAGAGAAGGCATACAGATTTGGAAGTGCATCAGCCCTGGGGGACACCATAACACACCTGTGTTAATAAGTTAGAGAACAAAAGACGTACTTAAATTGACTACCATCTGACAGCTAAGAAACAAGTTAAGAATGAGCGGCTTTCAGAAAGCAAACGAGCAAACCCTGCTTATAATACACAGAATTATGGTTGATTCTGGCCGAAGTAGAACTGCACCTGCTCTTAAAGATCAGATAGGAGAGGGTGCCATGAAAACCACAGATTTTGCAGTCAGTAAAACATTTCTTCTGGTAAGATGCAGTACCCACTGAGATGCGTGCAGTAGATTCAGCAAAGTTTCAATGCCTTAGCAAAGAACAGTCCTTTCTCTGGTGATCTCTGCAAAATTGCTCAGATAAAGACAATGCAAATTAGATCAGAACTCTTTTCTAGTGTAAACTGGTGTAGTTCAGTACAGTGGAATTATTTTGCACTACAGCAGCTTTGCCAAAAAGTTTTTTAAAGATTTCAGGTTAATCAATCAACTTGAATAAAACTGTGGAAAATGTATAAATAATCACAGCATTCTGCAGTCAAAGTGACAGTCTGGGGGTTAATGCTTCATTCCTTTATGCCTTATGTAGCAATTTTCACCTGACGAAAACAGGTAAAACTGCTGCCAGCTAAGAAGTTTCCAAACTCTAAAGTCCGATGATCTATTTTATATCCCTTTACACTGTTTGGAATGGCTATTAAAGGTGCAGAGGTATTAAAAACTAAGCAAATAATCTTGTATTTATTAAAAAAGGTGCTTTTGTCATTCCACCATCATTAAAAGTATATATGCAATGCTTTAAAGTTACAATGAGGGTGGCAACGATGTTATCTTTTTTGTTAGCATGTTGGCCCCCCAAATAATTCTAGCATAAATATAGTCAAGATAAATCATCTAAAAGGTAGACTAAATTGAAGACTGTCAGGATTAATGTGCAGCCACAGTCCCAAATAAAGCTACACCTGCCATCATATATCATTTTTGCAATTAGATAGCTAATTGAACTTACTCAAGAGCCAAGTTATTGAAACTGCAAAACATTATTGGGAAAACAAAAGCCATTAACATAACAAATAACTTGCCTGTACACTTGTGGAAGAAAATGTTTTACATTTCTATCATTTCTTTCCTAAATTCAAGAGATTACTTTTATGACTTTCTGCTGAGTTAAAAATGTATTTTGTAATTGTAGAAGGATTTTTGAAGACTGAAACCCTCCAAGCAAACTACAGAATACAGACTGCACCAACTGTGATGGTGAAATTTTCCTCACGTTGTTGCCCCATTTCTTCAAGTCAAGAGATCTCCATGAAGCTTTTGTTTGAAGCAAAGCTGTCACTGACTTCAGAAATAGACTTTGCTCCTCTCTTATCACGTAGGACGTCCTTTGACTATAAAGATAATTAAGTTTAGGTGAAGACCAAGTGTCAGAACTCATAGAACTTTGACTACTAGGATAAAAACAAAGTCTCTTTTCAAAGCCATTAAGCATGTATGCAAACTGCTCAGAATGAAAGAAAAGCAGAGCAGTGCTCGTGCACTTCTTATGTACTTCTAATGCACTTCATGCGCTGCAATTCTAATCTCTTCAATCCTGCCCCTGGTTGCAATTAAGCCGCAGTAAAAGAATTTTTTAAATTTGAAATGGGTTAGAAGAAAGGTAAAGCACAAGAAGATGAAATAATCTTGCCCAAGAAACAGTCCTGCACTTTGCTCTATGAAAAATGAAACAGATGAAGAGACAAAATTGAAAGTATAAATCATCTCAGTCATTGTTCTCTGATCTAGCATTCTAGATGATTGACAAAATATTTATGCTTCGATATTACTATGGAAGAATCTCCTATCCTTTTTAACATCACAATTGAAATGCTCAAATTTAAAATTTCATTTTTTTGCTGTGAGAAGTATATTCACAGAACACATGGACACTGAGTAATCAGTTGATCATTCCTGTTTCCAATGCAAATATTAAATGTTTGAAAAGCAAAATTGCGACAAGGATCATGATAAAACCCAGGGAATATGCATATTTAAATGTTCAATTGAAATAAAAGGAGCATAACAAAAAATTAAAATGGCATTTCAAAAAACCCCAACCGTATTTATGTCACCACATACAATACAGACTAATGACCCTTAACAAAAAATCAGAAAAACTAGAATTCACTAGAGGCTGACAGGCATAATTCTGCTTTTGTGGCTCACTCGCATATTGTTGGTGCTTTGGATAATTTTGACGTCTTCAGTCACATAACCACAGTGAGAGCTCAGGAAGCATGTACATACTTCTGCTACATATTGACACATGTTTTTGTGTCTTCTTTCTCAGAATAGAGAGCCAAAAGGAGGTGCATCTAAAGGGCAGCATGTTCTGGTTATGATTCCCTGGTAAAGTGCACTGCTGCTGAGTAGGGTCAGGCAGAGCAAAAATGTGTACAGCTGGTGCTAAGTCTGAGCAGAGAGCTGAGGAGGCAAACGAGGGACTCTTTGCCATTGCTGCTTTTGGCAGAGCAGAGAATCTGGCCTAGGATATTTAAGAGGAGATGGCATGAGGCAGCCTTTCATGGCCAGGCTTCTGCTTCTAGGGGACAGCAGCATCCCCAAAAGGGGACACGTACATTAGCCATGTGCTACAGGGGACACCTTGCCTATGTTGCACTAAGCCTGAGCACTCCCAATCACCAAAGCCAGTCAGCTCAGCCCATGGGCACACTCAGCCCATGGTAGCACGTGTTAGCAGTGTGACAGAGAAGGAAGCCCAAAGTTGAGAATGAGCTCAAACCCTTGCACAACTAGTAGGGTGGATGACAAATGGCCAATCTCTGGCATGGTACCAATTTTGGTGCTTATAGAAATTAGGGCTGATAATGCATATAGTTCTTTCTGAAATGAATTTGAGACACCAGATATCAAAGGAAACTTCCATCACTGCAAGAAGCATTTTTTTTTCCCCCAAATTTTCATTAACATTCTAATGTTACATGGGATCCCTCCTAAAGTTGGTTTTTTTTTTGTCGTTTACAAATGGTGATGACTAACTCCACCAATACCGGCTACTGGAAACATCCTCCTCACTAATGCTTTGGCAATGTCACCTTCTTATTACAGGCACAGTTGTTTCTTCTCAAGCACAAATCTTACAAGCACTATCATCTATCTGCATCATTGGAAGTGATTGGAAGGCAAGTCTATACTCTCAAAAATAGGCTTAATAGTGTAGACTGGCAATGATGAAATACTAGTCAAAGCCATCTTCCAGACTGAGGCACTATATTTTTACATCATGATTTTCCCCAAACATTGCTGCTATGTTAAACTGTGGAGTGTTGCTAGTTAAAAGTAGCTGGTGAAAAGTGCAAATCTTCCTCCATTAACTACTTCTAAGTCTCTTTTTGGATCTCACCCAGGTCATGGCTTCTGTAAAATATCAGAAAACACTTAGGCAGCCAATGTACTGTATCTACTGGCTCTTCTAATTCACTCTTCCTCTGTGATTCACCTGCTCCTGTTTGCTCTAGTCAAGGTAGCTGCTGGGATGTAAGCTCTTATGATTGGGAATCACTGTTTCGGCACACACCTGCTCACTGCTCAGCATAGCAGGATCTCATCCCCACATGTTAATGTGAGATGAACACTAGAAACAGCAAACTAGGGGTGTTTCTTGCTGAGAGAAAAGGAATGGCTGTCAGATTTTATTTTGGAAGTGCGTACCACTATATTGTATGTCATCAATATAGGAACTTAATTGACAGAAGGATGGACTGATCTCACAGTAATACAGGAAAAGACACCAGTCCATATATAAATAAATCACTGCCAAGACCTCTAAAATATACAAATATGTTGCTGGAGGGAAATTCTGTGCCATACACCTTGGCAATTGCTCTTAGCTGGAATAGTTTCCATTTTAATTTTATATATTTTCCTTTTTTCCCTATTTTAATTGCAAATTATTGTCGGTCAAACTACATGAAAACATAGCAAGAATAACAGAATACCAGAAAAGCATCAGAATGTCAGAAAAGGATGTCATGGATAATGAAAGTGGATAGGAAACAGAATGCTTTCCAGACTGCACAAAATGTTGTCTTTGATAGGTCTGAGCTACTCAGATCTGAATGCCACCAAATGTTGGTTGGACTTAGCTCTAAAACCTTACTTTAGGCCATTTCTAGCTACTTAGGATTTTTTAGGGTGACAAGATTTACAGACACAGCTTCTCAGCATGAACAGCATGCATGGAAAAATTTATGCTAAGGTGAAGGATTTCTGCAAAACTCATTTGTTGTAACGTAGAATACTTATTGACATGAGAGTTCAATTGCATACGAGGTTCACTGTACAGCTATTAAAATACCGTGTAGCATTAGATTAATGTAAAGATTCATGTGTGAGGAAACCAACTGCCACCTGTGGCTTCTATGTCACTGCTGTTATTATTCATGAACTTTAGGCTGCACATCGATCACCTCTGTTCTCCACTCACTACTGGAGTAGTTGAACACAGGACAGAAGAGAAATCATGCCAGCTCTCCCCCCTGCAAAAAGGAGCTTTTCGGGTTTTTTTAGTACTAAACGAGAAATTTGAATGAGAGAAAGTGTAGTTCCTGACTCACCTGCTCAGGTACACAGCTCATGGCGATATTAATGAAAAAAATATAAAAATGAAAATTTTTAAAATCCATAAATTTAAAGTATTAAAACCATTAATGAAGTATAAAATATGCTTAACATTTTAATTTTAATTATTTTTCTTGACTTTCTCATTTTAATATGATGAGGATCTTCTGCATCTTTTACAGAAATACATATATGGAAATTGGGAATTTTAAAATTAAAATTCTTTTAGTGAGATGCTGAAACCAGATCATGATACTGATGCTGTTTAATGAGATTCTAGAACTTATTCAAGTTAGATTTTATTTTAATGCATTGGATATTAACTGTGAAGTGTAATTACATAATATTAAAATGCAATAAAATTGTTTCCGCGATCATACCAGAAAGCCTGTTAAAAGTCAGAAAACAAGGTTTGTAAGAATATGCTGCACTTAAGCTGCATCAGCAGCATAACTTCTTTTGCAATGAGTAAGTCTGAAGAAATTTTTCACTTAAGCCTTTTAAAAACCCTTCACGAATGCCATCTGGTTATGGCCATTAGCTATGGGAAGGGATTGAAAGGAGTGGCTTTACAGAAATATGAATAAGACACCACAGCACAAGGCAGAAAAGAAAAAGAACATTCAAACTATACTGTGTAGTAGTTATTTTCTATAGTAAATACATATATATGGGAAACAAGTCATAAAATGAGAAACCGTCATTGCTGGAAACCATTTCTAAATCTCATAACCCCCCAGCATTGCTTTTTTACAAATAAGGGAAATTCATCACATAATTGAGTTAGGAAGGTGCAAGTCTTCTAAAAAATAGTCTCCTGTTAAAGAAATTAAATATGAATAGAGTGAAAATGACAATATTGTTTACCATGGAAATAACATTTGCACAAACCAGGACAAAACAACATCTTCTAAAACAACTGAGCAGCAATAGGAATGCTGTTCTATGTTTCTAATATTTATACCCAATGTATTTATAATAATCTTTTCCATGGTTTGTGAGAAATAAATCTAATCTCTTCCTTTTTTCCAATCTACACATGGTATATGTGCTAACTTACTGAATTCATCCTTCATGCAATTCCAGTTTATTAAAGAGGTTAAAAATTTATAAAACTCTGATGGGATATGGTTTTAATGCTTCATCACACTACCCATCATTTGCTTTTCAATCTAGATCAGAATGATCTTTCCGACTTCCCTGCAATCACCTACCTGCACAGCTAATATTTTCTGAGCGTTCTCCTGAGAGGCTGCCTGGATCCTCGCCAGCCCAGCCTGGTTGGAAAGGCCGTGCTGCCTCCGCTGCGCTGCCAGCACCCCGCGCAGTCGCTTCTGCAGTGCCCAAAGCTGGGACAGTAACACCAACGATGCCAATGGGGGGTCAAGGCAAGGAGATGAGGCAAGAAGGTGAAAGGGAGGAAGGGAAAAAGGAAAAAAACAAGGAAAAAAGAATTAAATTCCCGAGTCAGAGTAGGAGAGGAAATTAATGGCAGCGTTCAAGAAGAATGATGGAGGGAAATATAGAAAGCAGTCAATAGCCCATTCTGCGCTGTACAGGCCTGACAGGAATTTCACAGTCTCTTGGTTTTTCAGCCCACTCATGCGCATTCATCAGAAACCAGTCACATCTGGCTGCCAGGATGGGGGGTTAATTTTCTCTAAATGCCTCAGCAGTTTTGTTCTAGCTGAGGCAAACTCTGTGACTGCAAAGCTGATGAGTAAAATATTTCTACTTCACCCAGTTTAACTCAAAACCGATAGCCTCGGGACATATTGAACCTTTCTTAAAAAAATAATCTTTTCAAGCTTTTTGAATGGCACATCAGGTCAGGCCAAAGTTTAAAATGCAAGTTTAAGACTTTGATGGACACAAGAGCTTTTTTTTCCCTGTGTAAAGCTTATCATAGCTTGGCAATGTGTGCTTCAGTGCATGACAAAACTAAAGAGAATTAACTTAGCCATCAACTGCTCAGGGAGAACAATAACAGGAAAGAAATTTCCATATAGAAGTTCCTATTAATCTACCCAGCTATAACCATATGACATGAAAGCATCTAACAGCACTAAATTGCACTGAATGCAGCAGCTAAGAGTGACACTACTTAAAAAAAGAGGATTTTATATAAACTTATAGAAAAGATAACGCTTACCCTAGGAACTGCATTTGGTGCAAAGGATCCCAACTGAAATGATTCCAAGGGGAAGTGCAGGAGTGCTTACCTGATAGGCTTTTGCTATTTGCTAATAGTAATTACCAGTTTTTCCTGAATCTGCAAGTACTTGGAACTTATAAACATGGTGTGGCAGGTCTCGCTCTAGAAGAAAAATGTTTTAATGAGATCTGAAAATCTACCAACACAGAATGTCTTTGAAAACAGCTGTGGGGTTTGGAAAATTCTGCAATCTTTGCTGCATACTCTAGACCAGTTTTAATTTAGAAAATGGAAATTTAAGCCACTGAAATCATTGCTTAGTGGGAATACATTGGTTTGTGATTGATCAAGTAATAATTTCGATAAATTCTATAGCTATTGTTAGCATGAGGCCTTCAAGAATACTCCTGTCAACCAGATTAATACAATGGATTGTACCATGCTTTTCGAAATATTACATTTCATTAAGGTCAATGCCACAGGTCAATAATGGGATCAGTTAAAAAGAACCTTCTACATGATAAGATATGACTGCTCTTTAGGAGCAAGCGCAGTGTACCTGGTGAAAAATACACTTTTTCAAAAGAATGTACATTATAGTAATATCAAGTGAGCTATTACAGCCTGGAGGGTAATTAATGCACATTTTCAAAATTAATGGCCTGATTTTCGGAGATACTGAGTTTCCACAAGTCCCATTAGGTTCTATGGAAGCTATGAGTACTCTGCATCTTTGCAAATGAGGCTGCAAAATATTAAAGCAGATCTTTATACATATATTTTTTTGAGACCTGCCAGTGTATATTAAAAATAACATGAGAGAAGATAGACAAACTCAATGGAAAAGTACAGAAATATTAGTCTGAATCACAGCCAAAACCTGAACCCGAAATAGGAATATGTTTTCCAGCTTGGAGAACCTCTTCTAAGTACCACTATTCCTTTCTTCCTGTTTTAAGAACTATTTTGTTTCCTGAAATCTATCTCATTCAGAAGGTCTGCTGTTATTTCAGCTGTTTTCAGATCTCATGTTTGATACCATTCTGGAGTCTGAAAAAGAATGCAGGTTAGAGAAGAACAACTTATGATATTTTAATAGAACAATTTACTTCAGCCCTAGAAAAATTAATTAAGTAGAAAGCCACTTCTGGGTTATCAAAGCTCCAATTTTTGAAAAAAGGTAAAATAATTGCAAGATATCTATTTTGACATGATGAAAAAAATGGTGGTTGGGGGAGCTCAAAGGTTCTGTCAGTGAAAGGTGACATTAAGTGAAAGGAATCAATGGCTATTCAGCTCAACACGGCCTAACTTTTTGTCTTGAGAAAATCAAGACATTCAAAACTTCTGAGGTTTGGCTATTTGAAGAGTTGTATATTTATTGAGAATAAACTGACAGTTTGTGTATTTGTTGAGAAAAATTGACAGTTTATAGTGGCTGGGGTCCAATACAACTTTCACTACTGTTTCTCATGTCAGAATTACAAGTCTGTGATAGCTGTTACTATTGTAAATATCCCTGCATCTAATGCATCTCATATTTCAACTACATTTTATTGTGCCTAGCATAATGGAACCTAAACCCAATATTTATTAATTTTATAATATGGGTTGCAACATAAATAACATTTATGCATCCAGCTGGAAATACATGTCTGTGAGAAAGTTACAAATTGATCAAATAATGTTACTGGCTTAGAATGAACTTAATGGACCCACTAACCTAGGAGGGCTCATGCAATGTCCTGGGTTGGATGCAGCTCCCTAGCTGAGAGAACAATTTAAAATACAAAAATCCCAAGTAACCTAGCTAAAAACCAGTTCTAGCCCAGAAGTAGCCTGTAGATTTCATAAGTTTTGCCATGATCTCCCTGTCCCTCCAGGCACCAGTACTGTTCCCTTAGATCCTCTTCTCGCTCATACACTTTATCACATGTAGAGCCTTAAGAAGGCATGTCATGCTTGAGTTGTATACACAACATTACTGCTAACTCTATTTTTCATTGTTTTTTTCACAATTTGAGAAAGAAGCTGTCGCGTAAGTATGATCAACACACCAAGCCAAGTGCTGACAGTGCAGTTAACAGCACTTCCAGTGGCCAAACACAGTATATATACAAGTACCAATACAGTACAAATACAAGTGCAGTAGCCAAATATTTGTATGAAGTTCACTTTGGTTTTGCAATTTACTTTTCTGTGAGAGCAGGACTGAAGGAAAAAGGCCAGTCTCACCTCTGTGCCTGGCAGGATCATGGAGCAGATTCTCCTGAAAACCATGCTAGGGCACATGAAAAGGTGCTTGGTGACAGCCAACATGGCTTCACCAAGGGTAAATCATGCCTGATGAATTTGATGGCCTTCTGTGATGGTGCTACACAGCTGATGGATAGGGGCAGAGCAGTTGATGTCATCTACCTGGCCTTGGGTGTCATGGTCTTCTGTGAGGTATCCCTGTTCATGCAAGGGGGGCTGTAACTAGATGATCTTAAGGTCCTTTCCAACCAAAACCATTCTATAATCCTATGACAAAGGAAAAAAAAAACAAAACCCACAAACAGAAGCAAGCTCCAGATTTTGGGTATTCAAGAGGACAGGGGGAAAGGAAGCACCAAGATCTTTGTTTATGTCATTCTTGTGCCTGCCATGGATGCAGCTGATACAGGTTCGCTGTTAGTCCCCACAAAGTGACCTTCCACTAAGGGGACTGTAGGGGTTTCTGCAGCATCAAAACAAAATTCATTCTGCAAGGAGGAGCGATAGCTTTCAAAGAGGTGTCGGGGGTCTTTTTTACTGGGAGGGGACAATTTTTGCAGCAAGTGACCTCTCTCAATCCTCACCCTACAAAAAAGGAGATGGTGAGCCAATGGCTTTGCTGGAGCGGCACCTTTGTGAGCTGCTGAGGAGAACGGATGATGCTGTCAAGGAGTTGCCATTCTTCTGCTTTGGGGCTTCACTGTCATTCTCCTTCACTTGTGTTGTGGCACCCCTCTGTGCCTCACAGCAGAGGGAAGCATATGGCCCTATGTTTGTTTAATTCCTTATTTATATGTGGTACTAATACCATCAATAATACCAGTGTAAATTTGGAAAAGGAGGTATGAAGTAGCTGCTGTTGCTATCTTACTAGAGACAGACCTTATGAATTGAGGTACCTTATTCTGTTCTCACTTTTAAGTTTTTTCTTCTGATAAATCAAAATACTTCACTAAATTCATGTTTCATTTTTCAGTAACATGATTGAAATTAAGCTAATATTTCAATCTGCAATTTCTTATTTGAGGGATCAAACTGGAATAAAAAGAATGTGGTTGATATTATTTAAAGCAGAGGCCTTCCTAAGCCTAAATCATTATTCCAATGGTATTGTTTCTAAGTCCTCATTAATTAATGCTATTATAATATTTGGATTCTGTATACATTAAACAAAGGGCAAATTAAAAGAAAATGCCACACATACAGAAGGAACTGTATCTTATTTAAACCAGAATAGTTTTTATTTTTGTTGTCTGGTAGTCCACAGGAACCCGAAAGCTTCACCTGCTTATCTTTTATCACACAGCCTAGCTACACAGGACTAGACCAATGCAGATTGCAGACACATTTAACAATGAACCCAAAACAAGGGGCATTTACTTGATTAAACATCGAATGACATGCAGCTCCTTTAAGAACACAAAGTGGACAGCACATAGAACTCAGTCATGATGCTTTTCTCAGCATAATACTTGGACTGCTTCAATTGCCAGTTCTGGCCAGTGACTACATGTTAGCATTATATTGGGTTATGATGACAAGCCTAATTCTCCTCTCTGCTGTTTGCAATTAGTGAAATTCAACTGATCTGATTACACCTGTTCCTTCATTACACCTGTTCCTTCATTACACCTGAGAATGCAAAGCGAGAATCAGACCCTCTGTGAATAAAACTTCATTTTATCTTTCCAACATGATAATTATTCATGATACAAATGAATTTTGCATTTAGAATACATATTTATATCTAAGGTGTCTGATGCAGTAAAACTGCATGGTTCTGGGTCACATAAAATATAGTAGATATTATTACAGGCAGAACTGGTATGCTGCTTGTCTCAAAAGAAGATTCTCTGTAAATTTTGCCAAACTTTAAACGTTTGATCCAAAAATGTGCATGGCAGGTGTTTGCCTCAGGCTAAATTCATTTAGATAGCCCAAGCAGTTTGCTTATTTTGGTAAGGTATTCTGGGCAAAGTACTATATTTTGCTCCTGTTACAAAATTACATTGATATTTCTTCTATTAGATGCAGTATGCAACAGGGACTCACATTTCAAATGGGACAGCATTTTAATATGTAATATGGCTTTCTTATAGAAATAATCTGATGAGAACTGTTAGTCTGTGGAAAACAATCGACTGCAGATAGCCAGTAGCATTTTTTTCCATAAATACTGCCCCTCTGTAAGCATTCTTGAGCTTCTTGCTGGTACTACAGTTGATCACTCTGTGTGCCAGTCTTGCTGAACAAGTAAGAATGCTTATCTCTATATAACTCTACCTTGTGCATAAACCATTCTCCCAAAGCTATTTGTCATACAGTAGATCAGGAATACAGAACTGAAACTTGATTTTCTCTATAATGTCTGTTATTTTGGTCCAGGACGAGATTCATCACTGATAACAATGCCTATCTGTGTATCATCATAAAAATCTATCTATTGGTGCTCAGCAAACCTGAAGGAGAAAAGGTCTTTGTGAAAACTGAACGGTATACTTGGATTAAAGTGCAAAGTTTGTGTTAAGGATGACAACTTGTGATTAAGAAAACCAGCTGTTAATCAAAACTGCTGTAATTCTAACCATCATAGTCTAATCTAGGGTTTACATAGCTATGCCAGGATGCAGTAATATCAAATGAGGAAATCCAAACCTAGGCCATAAAAATGGCATATTTATGGCCAGTGCAATATTTTACCAGGGGAAAAAAAAAAAAAAAGAAAAAAATTGTGAGTTTTTCTTCAAGTACCAACTGAAATTTCTTTTTCCTTTCCTGAAGTTTCCTTCAGCCTGAGAAGTAGGAAGCAAACTTAGCCACATGGCTCAAGGAATGGAAATTTCTCTGATTACAGAGACTTAGACACACAGCTACTCTGAAGAAAAGGTGATTCTAGACTGAAAACAATCCAAGGAAATACAAGCTGAGGCACTGAATAGAACTAGCAGCTGAAGACGATGTTGCAGCTACACTAGGTAGATAGAGCTACTCACCAAGTGATTAAAACCATTTGTGGATATTAAAATGAAGAAGAAATAGACTAAGCAGCACGAATGGAAAAATATACATAGCTGAGGCAGATGAGAGAAACAGATGGGCAGAGCATTTCCAAGAAGTCTCACTAGACTTAGCCCACCATCAATACCATATTTGATGAAATATTAGGAACCTAAATCATTTAACAATAACAATAACCAATTGAGACATCAGCCATAGACACAGCAACCCAGAAACTAAATAATGTCAAAGCAGATGGAAGTGATCATATTACAGAGAAATGGAGCACTAGATCCCACCATTAAAACAAAACTTACAGAATTATTCAGAGAATAAAAGATCTCTCTTCTCCCTCCTGAAAGAGAAATAACTTGTAATGTAATATTATCCAGGATGTAAGATGAAGTTGGGCAGACATCTTAGTAAACAATAGGCTGAATTCAGCTTAAGTGAACATGAATGAGCAAAAGATAGTCATAGTAAGTACCATCATAAAATAATACATCATCAATTCTCAAAAACACTTGGAAAGCTTATATACATCTGCAATCATACACTGAGCATGAATCAGGTTCATGCAGTGAAGAAGGCAGAGGATAATGGAAGACAAAGTATGCTCCTTAATGTAACCTTGCAAAAATGTATTATGTTCATTCTGTGCTACACAGTACCCCTGGCATGCTTACCAAATAATTTAAACTCAGCTTTCCAGACATAACTGGGAATTTTGTGCCCTCATTTTTTTTGGGAGGCATTCAATTTGAGACTTTAACTTCTAGAGCTGATTCAACTGAAGACAGTGGGGAGACTTGAAGTCAGTGCGCCATGAAGAAGAGTATATTTCTGACATCACCGTAGGGCTAGATCTGCAAAAGGCTTTAGGCATCTGCTTCCTATGTTAGACAGCTAATACTCTAGTTATCCTATGGTATTGACAGTATAGGAAACTGTGATTATTTCACTGAAATAGTCTTTTATTAAAACATAACTCTTTTATATTCAGTTAATATAACTCTTTCAACACCACTCTTGACTGACACTGATATAACTGGTACCTGACCTTCCTGTACCTGACTTTCTGGATTCAACATAACATAATTTTGTAATTCTACAGTAGTCCCTCTTGAGAATCATTTTTTTACAAAATGTAGCAAACCAAAATGAAACTAACAGAAGAAGTAAGTACTAGTCACTGCTATCCCGTTTTTCAGACCTAAGCAAATTACCATTACATGTTGAACAGAGACAAATATGTCACTTCTAAACCTACACTTTCTCTGTTTTCAAATGATGCTAATCTTATATCAGAGGATCCGATGTGTGTGTCATATTAATTCAACAGTGCACTGTGAATGCTAAATTCTATGTAAATTACATAAGCCTTATCAGTTCCATTCATTGTTACAACTCAAACAACGGCAATTACAACAACTCCACAGATTTTGGTGCTGTAAGAATGGCAGATTTATTAGAGAAATCCAGTTAATATTTATCTTTTTATACTATTCAACTATCAACTTACACCTGTACGATATACAAAGCTCCTAGGTAATAAGATATTTCTTTATTGTCAAATCTGCTCCACAGACTGCTGGTAAAGATTACATAGCTCATTTAAATAAAGCTCTTTTGTCAACAGACTGGATATACTTTAAAAATGAGTAAAAGCCTCATGAAAAAAACAAATCTCAGCTGATGTGCAAGTATACATGACAAGATGCACTTGTTTTTTGACCTTTTTCCAGTTGTTAATGCTTTGGTAAGCAGATTAGCAACATTAAATGTAAAAACAGAAAACTGCATTTCAAGATTCACTGAAAAACAATTGAAGAAAAGCCTGAAAAATCAGAGTACAATCTTCTGCTAAAAATAACAGTGAATGCAAACAAAAACATCAGTTAATGGAGGCAGGAAAACATGAAAGACTGATATTGTGATTTTTAGCTGCTATCAGGAAAAGTAGACAATAGAGTGAGATCAGGATATCTTTCTGCTTATTGTGGCTACTTACTATAATACCAATCTGAAAATTAAAAGTGTGCTTTCTATTAGGTTCCTGAAAATGTAGCCTAGAGTTTGATACTGAGTAGGTATAGAATTTGTGTGATGTTATTCTTTCCTCAAAGATTTTTATACTTGCCAATTTCTGCTGCTATACAAGGGAAATGTATCTGTACTTACCCAGATGGCTCGTCCTATACCATTTAGTAACACTGATAATCAAATACTGCAACTTCATCCTCAGGAGCCTGAAGCAATGAATGGAAACATTTTGCAAAGGTGCAGATAATTGCACTTACCCCAAACCAAAGGTTTAATTTTTTATTATTTTTTTAGCCCCCAAAGCTCTCATCTGCAGAAGCCTACAACTTTCCCCAACTTCTGTTTAATACTGGCACAAGGCCATTAGAGGAACATGCCAGACAGCACAAGCTGAATTGTCTAAACCCTGCAAGTAAACAAGACTGCTCTAAAGAAATTCCTGACCTTGTCATTAATTTCTCCTGTTAAAGCAGCCATAATCTCTAATCATTCCTTCTACAGATTCTACTGCTTACTCTGAGGAGATGAAATTGCACAATAAAATGCCATATCTCATCCTCTGTCCCCTCCTAAAGGATTTCTGGAGTATAATTGTTAACACAATTTTCAGAAAGTGCACCATTATTCTTTTGGCATTTAGTGTGGTTGAGAAATTTTTTTATGAGCTTGTAATCTCAAAAATAAAACTAATTAACATTAACATGGATAAGTTGCAATACCTTTCCAATCAATTTAATAGTCAAAGATAGGCTTCATTTCTGTGAAGGTTGAATTCATGTCTTCTTTGCTACCTTTGAAATACAGTAAGATAAATTACCAAAATGTAGTTCAGTTGTAGCTCTAGCAGAATACAGAGACAGCACCCTGCCTGTCTTGACTAAGGAACATGAAGCATTATGACTATAAACATTTATGTTAAGCCATTGTTTCTGATTCATATAAAGTATATCCTGATTACTGTAGAACAGTAAAATGAAATTCAAAAGAAGACATTTTATTTTTTTATAGATGACATGTACATTTATCAGTTACCCCGTATAACTGTGAGGCGATCACACAAGACTGAGTATTCAAGGACCATAAATCAAGCCCATCTTGCTCTCTGGTCAGAAACCAGCCTGTTGTGACCAGAGAGTATTGCCATTTCCTTTGTGTTTCTGGGCCTTTGGTACCTGGCAGTGATCTCACCAAAGCTGTTCTTCACCAGCCCATTCCTAGGCTTTGCGTACTGTGACCGTGCATGGCAATAGCCCAGGTCATACACGGGACACCTCTGCAGTTACACATGCACCTGGATGCGTGGCTGAACCCCCACCAGCATCCCTTTAACTGAGACAGAAACTTGACTTTTTGCGAAGCATTTCAGGAATGACGTGGCCTTCAGCTGAGCAATGCCAGGCTTTGCACGAGTATCTTCCACATGGGCTTGCAAAATATACTACTCGACCAGCAAAAGCAGCCCAGAGGCTGGATATTCTGCAGGGCCGACTTGAGCACAGAGAGGTAAGTGTGCTTCCTGGAAGGCAATGAATCAATCAGAAGAACAGCTGGCCAATTAAGATGTGCATAACTTCTTGCCAGATGTTACCTCTGTGCTGATGGCTGACTGCATCTTAGAGATGCACAGTTTCTCAACCCCTGGAGCTACTTTCATACAGTTAAATAAACAGAGCTAGGAACCATACGGCAGTAAGGCTAAGTGGCACACTCTGGCTTTGTCCACACTGCGCAGTCCACTACTCCTTCTCAGTCTTCTGTGACTGCCTCACTGCCCTAAGATGCAAATGGCATTTTAGGGGGAAGAAGGAGTTAACAGCTGAATGACTGAATTAATGTGATGGCTGTGTTTCTGCCTATGAAGATGAATAAAGAGTAGGTGTTGCATACCCTTGAGTATTAAAGCCTTTTGGGATAATGGTGGAATACTGTACTGTGTTGTGGGAACTGAAGCTGGTTCTGTCCTATTCATGTTCCCTGCTTGAAGCAGTCCCTGTTGCATATTATTCATCAACTTGAGTTAGGCCTTCTTTTGCAAAGTGCGGCATAGAACAAGTCAAAACAGGAGAGCACAGAGGACTATGGTGCAGGTCAAGCTAGGTCCCTAACCCTCTTTTATTTTGCAGAACAGATGTCACCTTCATGACCAACAATATTCTGAGCTTCCTGTTGAAAGTGTCTTGGAAAAAGCCAGATGCACACAAGCTCTTCATAAACAATAAGAAACGAATTAATGGATTAGGAAGGGAACATGAAGGTTGCAGGGGATCTAGCTTCAACAAGCAGGGGAAGAAAGGCAAAATGTACATGGCTACGAGGTATTACTGTAGGTCAGGTTAGGAGTCACACTGTGAAGGGAAAAAGGGATATCTTCATTTTTAAGTCATCAACTAACCTGAATTGGACATCCTTAATCTAACCAAACATTTTTTTCTTCTTAATGCAGAGCCAGAGACTAGATTTTGGAAATTTTATGAAAATTCTTCAACCTAGTCACTCCCTCCCTGATTTTGACTCTAGCTCTGATTTACATATTTATCCTAGACAGCTGTTTTCCTTCTTGCTCAACCAAGAGGTCAACATAAGATGACAGAATGCTCTTTCTTGCTTAATAAACATAAGCACCTTTTGAGGTTTACACAAAGTCAGATTCCCATATCCACCACACCTACGTATCAGCTTTTTGGTACAGTCATTTATCTTGTATGATTCTTGGTATCATTCTCACTAAGACGTCTAAAGGGAAGCTTAATTCTCTGATCTTAGAACATCGCACTCAAACAGGCAGCCCTTGTTAGGATTTGACTGTATTATCTCACCACTACTATCTGCCTGTCTTCAGTCAGGATGGGCACCGTTTTGCAAAAACGAGTATTACAGGGTGTCTTCAGTCAGGATGGGCACTGTTTTGCAAAAACGAGTATTACAGGGAAGGCAGAAATTAAAATGGCACCACAGAATAGAGTTTACAATTACTTAGATACTTAGATACAATACATATTATATTAAATATCTATTAAAAATAAATGGAATCAAATTTTCAGGGCTTGCCAGAGCCCTTTGTCCTCAAAGGGCTTAGGAATTCAGCCACATTTTGTAGGAAGCACAGTGTGACAGAAGGAAAAGGCTAAATGAAGTCACACATTGTCAGTAATTATATCACTCAGTAAGTACCAGAAGTCATTAATACAAATGTCTCAAGATAAAAGAAATACCAAAGATGCCATGAGGACTCAGCTAATGTAATGTAGGTTAGGACCTCATGTAAAGGAGAAGTTCGGATGATCTTCCAAAGGCACTGATGCACTGCATATCTTTCTTTCGGTTCTCAAAAGAAGAAAGATGAAAAGAAAAAAGAAAGATTAAGGAGAAAATTAAGAACAAGAACAAGAAGGGCAAGAAATAAGAAAGCATGCGTCTGAGAAGTTAGGAATGAGAATTCTCCAGCTTGACAGCGAAGCTCTATTTCAATTTGCAATATTCCCACCTCAATATTTTATAACAAAACAAAAATATTGGAAGAATACTGTTGGAAAAGCTCACAAATAAATACAGTATTTGCAGTAACTCTTCAAAGTGATTGAATAAACAAACATTTTCTTAACTTCTATTGTTCCATCTGCTCATCTGCACTCCGCAATATCTTCTCCTGTTCAAACTTTGAGAGCTCAGGCAGTAAGCAGATAATCTACTATTGCATTTACAGTCTGAATTTCAAAGTATAGTTTGAGTCTTTTCTAGTATGTTCATGGCCTTTGAATAGGGCAAAATATTCTAAGTATCAATGGAATAAAACAAGCTGAATTCTGTTGTTTCCATCAGAAATCATACTTCTGTGCAAATCATATTTCCCCCACTTTTCCTTATCAACAGCATCCAGAGATTGGCAGCCATCAATTAGATTGTAATGCTATTTCAAATTATTTATTACATTATATTATATAGATGAATATTTACTTTATATATATGACCATATCATATATATTATAAAGCAGCACTTTACATACCAGTAAGATAAGGTCTTTGTTATAGTCCCTGATAAAAACTTCAATCACAGGATTGTATTCTGCTTGTCACTTAAAAATTTAATGTAAAAGTTAAATGACTTTTCATTTCCTGATACATTAGGAAGTTTCCAGCCACTTCATCCATTTCTGAAGGAAAAAAGGTCATTCCTGTTTTCTGGAAGTAGCAATTGTAAGATTCACCTACTTATTTTTCACCTGCAGGCCATGAATGCCACTGGTCCCCTCATCTGGAGAAGCCAGGGAAGCACAACACGTTTTTGTCCATGTGTGTACGCAGCAGTCTCCAGCACAGTGAAACTCAGGGTGGTTCTACATCTGATGTGCATGTGGGACTTGTCCTGTTGCTGAATGGGAAAATAGCCAGCATGTTCACACACAAATCAGAGCTGGGTGAGCTCTTGTTCCAAGGCATGGACAAAGCCAGAAACAACCACATCTGAATCTTGTATTCCGCACCCCGCTTTCATTAAAAGGGGAACAGCCAAACACTGGAGTGAATAGCAAAGACAGCCAAAGGCAACAACCATATTTTCAACTTATGAGAAAAGTAAAAAGCCTAAAGCAACAAACTGCTAGTGAAATTAACAGCAATTAAAGTCAAATTTGCTCAGCAACTGCAATGGCCCCTGGAATCTGTCATTTTTACGTTGCAGGAAGGAAACTGGAATTCCTAGGAGGCCAGGCTCTAGCCCAGACAGATCCATGCCTCATCCCTTAGCACCACAACAGGGAGCCTATTAACACTGACAAGGCTGACTGCTCTGCAATTGCAGACTTTTAAAACACTGACTTTCCTGGCCCCATTGGCATAAGGCCTCAGGACCTGTGTCCCAGGTCTTGAGGAACACTTCAGGACCTCTTGGTACCAAGTGTCTGGCTCTGCTGGAAGCCACCAGCGTCCCCACCACAGAACTGGGACCACATTCTTTATTATGGGGGGGGGGGGGGGCACAAGGGAACTAGATCGGAAGAGGGGCGGGGGGGGAAAGGGGGTTAAGGTTAGTGTGGATCCGGGGGGGCGGGGTTGCATTAAAAAAAACCAGGACCTAGGGTG
>WYDI02004543.1:27630-67630 GCA_009867235.2 Psittacus erithacus
GGGGCGGGCGCGCCCGCCCGCCCCCCGCGCCCCCCAGCGGGGTCGTGCACATGTGTGGGTGGGGGGGGGGGGGGGGGGGGGGCACAAAGGCACTGTCAGGCTACTTAGATCTCAGACAGGTTCCATGTTGGAATCACAGTCCCCAGCCTAGTATAGGGAATTTGGCATCTCTTTCCAACTTCAAGCAGGGTTGCACTGAAAACTTAGTTTCTATCAATGAGAAATTAATTGAACCCAGGATGTTGAATAGTTGCCTAATTTTTTGTTTTGGCAGATTTTCACTCATTTGTTACTTTTTTATCAGTTAGTTAAGTGTGTTTTTTAAACAAAATAATCTTAAATATGATTTGATCAAAAAGTAAATAGACCAAGTACAGTCCTAATTACACAGGTATGATATTTACAAGGCAAATACAGTAAATAGAGAACATTAAAATAAAAGATCCCACAAAACTGTTGAATGCTGCTCCTGAAGTCATGTGTATTTAATGGACTCCACCTTAATATTGCTTAAAATTCACTTAGCAAGGGTTACCACAGTACAGTCATTTTTTCCTAACTCAAGAAAAATTCTCCAGAACTGATGAAAATTCAAGCATGTATGAAAACAAGGAAGTCATGTAAGCTTCAGACTGATTTTCATTATGTCGAGAATTTTGCCTTTGTTGAGATGCAGTCTGTATAAACCCTTTCAAATAGCAGTTTTCTTAGATAAAAGCTGAGGGCAGTAATAAACAGGACAGAAAAAACACATCTTTGGTTAAACTGTTTTAATGAGAAGGTACTTAAACCATTAATGACCTGAGCCAGTGACTTTGGTAACCATGAGATAGTTGGCAGGTTCTACCTGTCTTGATTTCCAAGATTCTTAACAGTCACAATTACACAAATAGATTCAGTATTATGTTCCTGATTACCAGATAAATGAAAGATGCAGAAAAGAATCTAGTTAATGCCTTTATAATCACATGTAATTACCTTAAAAGGATAATAAAAAGGAAAGAGAAATACTCAGAAGTTAGGAAATGCCAGATTTACAATTGTTTTTTCAATGTTAATTTAAGACACTGCGTTATGACACAGTCTTATTTACATTGTTCATAGTCTTTTTCCTGTCTTTTTCAAAGCAATGAGTGAACTCACATTGTGAACAGACCAACATGTGCAGTAGCAGAGAGTATTTCTGGGGGAGACTCTTTCTACAGAGTATAACAATATTCCAGGTGAGAAAGACCTAAAAGGGGGTGAAATATTACCCAAATTTTTCATAGATCTTGTTGAAAGCAAATGACAACTGAGATTTAGGAATCTAATTCCTTCTGAGCCTTTGAAAGCAAAGTGGCCTTAATAGACAGAGGTCCTCCTGTTTTTCCATTGACTTACAAGGTAACTCCAGTATATTCCTGGACCACTATTTTTCCTTTTTTTTTTTTTTTTAAATCACATTTCACCATTTGCCTCTCCTTGTCCTGCCATTCTCCATCCCACAAATATTCAACCTAATTCTAGAAAGTATTAATCTCACATTCGCTGTACTCCCTAAAAGACAGTAAAAACTGTGTCTCAAAAAGCATGAAACTGTGAACTAATAGTGGACTGAGAGGAAAGTTTTATCCACAGTGCAAGCATGTGTCAACATTGCAAAATAAAGGAAAATTATGGAGCAAACTCTACCACCAGACATCTGATTATCAACACTGTTCACTTCTGGTTTTAATTCAGATTAACCTATTTGGTTTCTTGCAGACAAAGCCTGCATATGATTCACTCCAGTAACTGCTCCCAGAATGCTTTACATCCCCAGACACCCTACATGTCATCGTGCCACATCTCATGGCATACTATATATGCATTCACTTTAACACTATTTAAAAAATTTACTCATGTGGATTCACGTGATTTCAGTTAAATGAAACTGAACGTAGTACATAGTATTATCACCACTTAAGGCCACAAGGTCCCTGCTGAGGTCTGGAGGACAGAAATCCATAGCTAAGTGCTGTGCAGTGTGGACAAGCCTGTGGTACTGACAAAGTCAGCCTTGGTGCTGTGCAAAACAAGAAGAAATACCTTTTGGGTTTGAGCCCAAGGAGTGATCCTTGTCCTCCTTTCTTTATTTTTTTAGCAGTTTTTAATGTGTCAGAAATGCCTGAGAAGCAATGCTGTCTGTCTTTGTTGCCATGATAATGCTGAAAAATATGAAGGATAAATGTAAGAAGCTGAATTTTCTGGGCTTGGTGATCTTTTTCTCCCCACTTCTGTATTTGCTTCTCTTCTACTTTACAGGACACAGATTCAGCTTCTAACAGCAGAAATTACAATAGTTATAGCTCATATTAATCAGTTTCTTCTTTCGCTAAACAACTGAATGGAAAGTAAAAACTGGCACATGCCACATGCATCTTTCTTTCTTTTGGGAGAAAATTTAGGCCTACAAGCAAAGGGGAAAACACTGCACTTCATTTCAAAAGCTACCCAGTTTGGAACAGCAGAGCTGCAGGGCATATAGCAGGTACACCTACCTGTCAGTACAGACACAGTTACCATATTGTAGATAACAAAATCAGTCTGCTTCAAATTAAAGACTAGGTTGACCAGTTCATCAACTCTTTTTTACCCCTCTAATGGAAAATAAGTGTTTATTTGAAGGCTTTATACTATTCCAGAATTTGGAAAAGCCATAAAGAGTATATGAATAAATCTTTACGAGTTGAATTTATTTAAAAACTCCAACACATAAAACCAAACAGATCACTTAACATATCTTTCAGACTTAATTCAAAAGTGGTAAAGACTCCTTAACCCTGCCCCCTTCCAAAGTCAATAATATGTGCTATATAGAATAAAATATTTTTTTTTCTACTACCTGAAACATATGCATAAGACAAATCTACCATAAATGCAAATAAAGAAGAAAAACTACCTCATCTAAGGCAACAATTTCAGGATAAACACAAAGCCTTTATCTCGTATGGAGCCTAGACAACAGAAGATAACATCTGTCTGGAAAGTCAGGTAATATGTTATAGATAGCAAAGAAGTGCAGGAATTTTAAATGTATGCTGTAAACCTATTCAAGTACAAAGCTTTGAACTTGAGTGGTAGTCTAGGAAACCCAGTTTTTGGTGACTACACAACAACTAAAAGGTTGCTAACTAAAAAGCTGCATGTTGTTGGACATCACAAGATTTATAATACAGAGCTCACTAAAATACAGCCACTAGAGATGTAGGAAATAGTAGTTTATTGTATCATATATGCTAATAAGTATTTATTGCACAGTTACCACGCATCTTAATAAGATTTAAAGAAGCTCCAAATTCAGCATATTTGTTACCAGTGGTTTTTTACTACAGGATGCATTCTTTAAGTAAAACAAAACAAAAACCATCATATCTTTTCTCCTCAAAACTGAAAATCGACAGCTTCACAGATATTAAGATAGCTAAAATAAGTAACAAGGTGGGATTTTACAGTGATTTTAAATTTGGATAAATATAAGATTGTAAATACAGTAGCTAGTAGTGAACATCTGTTTATAGTACGATTGCATCTACTAATCTGATTATAATACTGTATGTAGGAAATGAAACAACTGCATTTGCATGCCTACAGCTGAAGTCTGTTTTATTTCCTGTGGATCATCTATGTATCTAGACAGGTGTGTTGACTTCAGGCTATTTTTACTGCTAAACATCTGAAATCACAACTGCAAACCGGTTCTGCAGGTGAGAATTTTCCTGACAGAGTATTTACATTTGAATTCGAAAAGTCATCTTCAGCTTAAAGGAAGAGTATCTTAATGGACAACTATGGCCATTGGTTTTAGAGCTGGCTTCCTTACTGGGACCCATATTTATGATCATGTCTTCCAGAAAGACTGAGCTTTCCCAGTAAATATTGGGCTACTGTTACGCATGAGCTTAAATATAAAAGTTTAGGCACCTAGCCTGAGGCTCTGGGGTTTGAAAGCTTTGCCCAACCATCAAAATTAAATAGCATTGTGCCACAAACTGGTAACAACAGGAACTGCAAGATCTCAAAAGGAAAACTGCAGCCGCTCTGAGGCTTCACTTAAAGAGCTTAACTTGAAAACTCCCCTTACACCTGTTAAGCAATCACTGCTTGAGGATCAACGTGAAGTTCCTATGTGCACAAAATTTAACTTCAATTCAGTATAACTTTCTTATGTGTCAAATTTTTAACTATTCCTTTTCATTGCTTCAGGGAAAAAAACCACCAAAGAACAATAAACAAACAAAACAAAAACAGTTTTCTAATGGGCTGCTGATCAGAACTGTTATTCTGATGGTGAAATCCCAAAGGGAAACGTGTTTCAGATACGAAGTATTCCCTCCAGAGTCCCTGGCAGTCATAAAAAGAAGAACTTCCTGATGTATAAAGACGGTGTCACCACTGTCAGAGAATAACTACAGAAGGAAATGAACCACAAATAAAAGCAATGTCTTTCTTCTTAGGAATCAAAATAGTTGGTTTTTTCACCTACAATAATTTTGGAGAATAAAATCCTAACGAAAGCTTGAACACATCATGAGAGAAAACACTTGTCTCGATTTTTAAATGTGCATATACTTAGGAAATTACTCAAGCTCATAATTTCTAGAAGGTAAGCTTGTACACAACTTATAGAGAAGGTCTCCATCAGGAAATCAAAATATAATTTTATAGAAGGTGAAATAATGTACAGTTCACAGCCAACTTCACTTTTCCAACAAATGGAGCCATAAATGCAATTTTCTGTCCTTTGCTCTGAAGAATTAATTTTAAGGTGTTCATATTTTTCTTCAAGTACATCTTAAGTCTCAATTAAACCTCAAAAAGCTACAATAAAGTAACATTAAGAACCAAGTTAAACCCATCATAGCAAGGAAATTCAGACTTAGGCTAAAAATTTTGTCTCATTCTTCATCTTTAAATCACTCTGTTGTGGTTAGGAATTGTACGGCTTGGAGAAGTGTGTGATTTTTCATACTGCACAGTACATATGTTCTGGCACTTAGGTTAAAGGCAAGTCAGAAATTTTAGCCCTAACTCTGAATTTCTTTACTTTTCAAGGTTTAACTCAAGCATCTATAATTACTGTAACCTGGGCTTTTTACATTTTAATCTTTTACAATAGAATAGAAAGTGGAATTCCAAAACCTCCTCTTTTGCTGTGTACTTCAATGGCACTTTCTAAATTTAAAAGATTGAGCACCGTTTACTGCATGACACTGAATACATGCAGTTTTAAATGGCACTTAGACATGACTAGCTTAAATGCGGTAAAAAAGGCTTACACGTGGTAAAAAAGGCTTACACATTCCCAATATAAGTTACAAATTCAAACATTCGGGCATGAAAATCCTTTCCCTAAGTTGTTTTCAAGGTTCATCCTTTTTTCTGCAATAACTAAAGCAAAGCCACAGTAGCTGCAGCCATTTGCATCTAAGGAAGAGATGTTTTGCTTTGGTGATATAGTTAATGAGTCTAAAAATATTCAGTATAATAATTCTGTCAAAGCCCCTACAGTCTCCTCAATGAGCAGAAGCCTGCAGGATTCCAATGGGGAGCCAAGTAATGAGCTCTCAGCATTCACTCCCACACCGTCCAGACGAAATGTACTCGGGCCTCAACGGTTCCACATCATTAGCAACATGAAACAAAGACACATGCTTGACTTTAATAAGCGACTAAAGTTGCTGGCTTATTAGGCTGTCACTGCACATAAACTCTCTTTCAGTGTGACAAAACAGTCCCTTGCAAACAACAACAAAAAGAATAAAAAAAGGAAAAAAGGAGGGGAACACTTTTATAAAGAGAGGTTGTTATAATTTCATGTAGTAAGTAAGTGATTGAACGGAGTTGAATGAACACAGGAAGTGATGGGTTTCTGACACCGACTCTCACGGGCATGCTGCAGACTGCAGTTTCACTGCTGGAGATGATGGTTACGGTGGGCTGCAGTGATCAGACTATGGGCATATGTGACTGAGTTTTAGTTGATATTCGTGTAAGACAGGAAGTGAAAAAGCTTATTTCCCACTGGGAAAAGGTTCAGGCATGATTAACTTGGGCATGACCAAATAGGTCAACGATATGACAATGTGTCTAGCACAATAATTAAGTGGGAAAATGTGTGTAATTTGTTTCTTCTTGTTCTTCACATACCAATAATGCATTAGCAAGGATTCATTTAATCTCTTTCATTATACAAGAATTGATAGCAACACTGTACAATAGCTTTCCTTTTAATATATTCCTTTAAATTATGTTTATCAATTCAGCAAAATTGTTGCACTGATGAATACTCTTCAGTGTTTAACATTTGGCTTGAAGAGCTACTGAGAAGCTTTTTAAATGTTAATTTCTGCTAAAGGTATACATAGACAGAAAAAAATATTATGATGTTTACATTTTAAAAAGGGTGGCCTTTGATCTTAAGTAAAACTTAGCACTAGAGATGTGCAGAAAAGAATCCTCCCTGTGCCCCAAGCATATTCCCTATATCAAACATTCTCCTGTTTCATATGAGGGCTACATGTGAAAAACTAGTGGGTGAGGTTAAGAGAAGGGTTCACTCATGCCACAAGTCACCTACCAGGTTGAAGATCAAAGCTCAGGTTCTCTGTTCTGCATTTATTCAGAGCAGGCACGGATATTTTCATGCACTACAAAATCACCAGTATAGCTTCAACAGAAGAGAATGATAAAAATCTAACCATACACATTCGTTAGCATGGCCCTAGAAAAATCCATCTAGATTATTTGAGGCATGCTCAAGTCGCTGGTCCAAATGGGTTTAAGCAACCCAAGATGAGTAGCACTGTTCTAAAAAATAAGAGCGTACTCCTGTTAAAGCTTCTAAATATAGTCCTATAAGGAATTCAGTTCTGATAACCTGACATTTTTTCAAGAAAAAAGATTTCTTAACCAGATACATTCAGCTTGTTTAAATATTTATTTCATTCAGAATTTGTTTCACAAACGTAATTTGCTTTTTGAGCTCATTCTCAAACTCTTTTGATAATGGCAACACATTTTCAGGAGGCAGCCATCTTATTGATGTCTATACATAGATTGGTGGGCATGTTAAGGACAATAATATATAGATTAAAGGTTAATAAAGAACTATATTTGGGGGGAATTCTACAACAGTGTTGTTAATTTTCTTTGTTTGGAAAATGTGGAAAGAGAGGGGGTTTTGTAGGCGTTAGAGTAACTCCTTTATACTTCCAGCAGAGTGACACAATTTAGAAAGATCACTGAATTAGAAGATAGAACCTCACTGTTGGTTCAACAGGCAAATCCGTCAGAATTTCCAAGTAAATAAAAATAGGTTATCTTTTCACAATGTGAATTTTAAAACAAAAGCAGTGCTTTATCACAGCTTTTATAAATGAGGAACTGTAGGGATCAAAAGCCCAGAAAAAGAACAAAAGCAATGAGTTGCTCCCTTATCAGCACCTAACAAAAAGAGATGACATATAAGTAACAACCACAGGGTACGTTATAGAAAAAAGTATAATCACTTGCTAATTTCAGATGTGATCTTGGGATACTTCAGCTGCTGGTAGTACGAGCAGAAAGCAACCTTCTCCATGAAGCTCAGGAACAACGCCTAGAACATAGCCAGGCCCAACTCTGTATTCACCAGTATACACAACACCACCACAGTTTACATGACTATGGGAACATAATCCTGGAATGCTGCAGTAGGAAGACATACATCAACCTCCCTGTTATTATATACAGCAACTACAACCAGCTGCCTTTCTCCAAAAGACTGGGTAAAAACACTGAAGTCACCTAGGGCATTCCCAGATATATGGGAAAAGGACTGAAGTGTATACATGAATCCCAAAAAGTTCTCATTTCTGCAAGTAACTATCACTTGTTAAACACTTCACAAGGAAAATATGACTGTAGTCCGACAGTCACAGTATGACTGTAGTCCGACAGTCACAGTATGACTGTAGTCAGTCACAATGAACACAGCAGATACCATAGACACAAGCAAAGCTACTAAATTTTGGAGAAATTTCAAAACTTTGAAGGGAATTTTATCTGTAGAAAAAAAATGTCATTATGGATTTTGCATCTATTCAGAATCAGTAGTTATTCAGCTCTTATCCAGATCCAGCCAGAAAATACTAAAAACCAAGATACTGTTGGAGTTACCTTCAAAAGCTCAATAAAGTGCAGAGCTGACCTAGGCAGGCAAGGTATGCTTGTAGGTTTTTTTTAATAATCTCAGACATTTTTTCTAAATGATATAATTCATTTTGAACACATGAAGAATTCCAATAATTTATATTAAATGATAAATAAATACATGAAAGAAAAATAACTCCCCCCAAATTTTCTTTCAGCAATAATGCACTCACAATCCATAACTAACAGGAAGACAAACAATCCATATTTGGCATGAAATACTGAAACTCTATTCATACCCTGGTTCCCAGTTGATTTAAACCTTCATTAGAAAATATACAACTGTTAGTGCAGAAAAATAGAAATATCTCATATAATAAGAGTAAATTATATATGAATGAGAGCCAGACACCCTTTGACACACTGCTGATAAAACCCCTGGCTTCAGGCATGCTACTGAATTGGAAACTCTGTTGGGGTAGCACCCCATACAGAATAATGTGAGAATGAAATCATACTATAATAAATTTATCTTAGTGACAATTTTATGCATCATTCACTACTGTTAATTTAATAAAATACCCTTGCAGGGTAGCTGCCCCAGTGTCCCAGATCGCATGTTCCAATACCAGACTTAAAGCAGCAGCTGGACTTCCCTGAACTGATTGTCAGTCACTATTCAGTGGCTGACAGTACTTTTAATGACCATGGGCAATACTTTAGAAAATTACAGCATTCCAGCTATAATTCTGAACTGGAACTGTCTCTTCATTTAATTCTGGAAGGAAATTATGGCCACAGGAATCTGTGTTTCATACAGAGGTTCAGAGTAGCTAAAGATCTTTCAAGTACCATAGAGATTTTCTTAATGGCTTGTTTGCTATACTTCGATCATCTTGCATCTAAATAGAAGAAAATGGATAAGGAAGGAAAAGAGGAACATATTTTATTATATGCATATTGATTTAGCACCTTTAACTCCCCGTCATGCTCCTATGTGTTCCTGTATAGATATGTCAGAAGTGTAGCAGATGAAGTAATTTTGCAAGGAAATATAGTCTCTGTTCCTCCCCAAAGAAGAACAAAGAAAATAATGCAATTAGAAATATCTGGCGGGTATAGTATCTTTCAAATGGTAGAAAGTAATGTTAAGACTCTTGATGAATATCATAATGTCAACATAGAAGTAAGCTGGTTATCCGTGGTTAGGTCTGTGTGTCTCTCAGGTTTGCTTTCAGATACGAAGGCTATCATTGCTGCCTTCCTTCCCAGTACATGTGAGTAAACTGTACACATACACAGGCACTGCGGAGTACACACGCAATAAGTGCTTCAGAGAACACAGAAAGGTATGGCTGCCTTAGTTAGCCTGACATTTCTGATTATGTACAAAACCTGATATTAGTAAACCAGTGAGGAGGCAGCAGATTATATTTAAAGAGGTTAACTAGCATACATATGGAATTTAAGATTGCTCAGGGAAGCTACTAAAGTCAACCAAGCTCTCTTGTAGAATGAGCAATTGTTTTCAAAAAATGTGTGTATTAGTGGCATCACCATAGTACAATTTGACGCAAAACAATGCTGTTACCTATTCTTCATGATAAAACAGCTCCACCTTTAATTCTTCCCCCAAAGTTTTACAAAACCAGAAGAAATTTCTGGAAATACTAATTCTTGCCTAAATGAAAGAAAAGTATTCTCTGATCATTCAGGAGCATAATTTGTTGACCTGGGAATAGCTTTGGCAGATTGATACTGATGATTTAATGTAAAAAAATCCAAAAGCATACGTAAAACTCAAGTTGTCAGAGGACTTTGACACATGAAAAGGTTACCATGCATCAGCTGCTCTGTCGTTCAGTCACTGTGCATTGTTTTACCTGCAACAAACACTCAATGCGAGATAACTTAAGGCACAAACAAAAATACCATGGCATAGCTTAAAATCCTACATAGAACTATCAATAGCATCACAAGACATGGCATTTATGCCTCTAATTAAATGGTTTGCATATCTGCATAAGTTCTCTCCATCTATCCATATTGCAGGTCCATCTCTACCTGACTGGGAAATCATATATTCCCCACTCCTAGTAGGATAATTTACCATTCTGCTGGTACATACTGCTGTTTGCAGGACAGTGCACACAGACAGTTACCATTCTGCAGCTGATGGATAATAACTTGTTGATGTATCAAAAATCAGGACTATATTTCTTGAGGAAACGTGTGAGGTAGTCGGCCATTAAAACCTGGAATTTTGTACTGATCCTAGTGAGATAAAGCAAACATTTTCTGAAAACGTTGTTCTGGAGTTGATACTGAAGGCAGTGGCTTAAGTTTCTATCTATCCTTTTCACCACACAATCAACATTCCTTCATTATTAAAAGCAGCAAAAATGTGTATTTGGCTGCTATTAAAGAGAGCTGGAAGAACACTAAAAAATTCAGTTTTCCACCAAAGGAGCATTCTTGCAAGATTTCATTGTACTACAGGATTTTTTCTACAGGAAACTATTCCCAAAAGCCGTTTCAGCTTCCTCATTCCATTTTGATAATTCCTGAAAGTTTCATTGTCTCTACTGTTTCTTAAATTAATTATGAGCTAGTACAGTGCATGAAAACATTGACATGAACATACCACATCTAATATAATAACATATTAAGCATATAACATTGTAATATATTGTCTATGTAAAAATATGATTTTCATATGATTGAAAAGGAAGATGGAAGAAATTCAAAGTCAATGGCTTTGAAAAGATTCTTTCACAGGAAGTGTAGAGATTTTTGCTTTTCAATATAATGTGAAGTATTTTAAAAAGTATTGCAAGTTCCTGCTTCTATTAGCAGATGATAATTTAGACTTTCATGGCATGATAGAATCATAGAATAGTTAGGGTTGGAAAGGACCTTAAGATCATCTATAATATATACTTTCCTGGAAAATATGGTGAACAAGACAAAACTACCAGCTGTAATGAACTCAGCCATACAGGCTGCTACAAAAGGCTGGAATTTTCACTCCAACCAATAAAATATTCGTTACTGATGGACCTGGTGTCCAGAATAAAGCTTAAGGACATGCTACTAATGTGGCAGTTTGAAATCCTACTTTACTGGGGCTAGATAATGGAAAAAAATAGTAAATACTGCTGCCCACTGTAAGAGGACAACAGCAATTCCAAACCAAAAAGGAGGGAGATTTCTTTGCCTTGCCAGCTGTGTTGTATGTAACAAGAATGATCAGACTGCATCTCTGGAATGACATGTATCTTATCAAGCAGCTCCACTATATCTCTCCTGACAGAACTATGTCTCATGACCAGAGCTATGCTGAACTGGAAATTACAGGGCCAACTGTGAGAATTGAGCCTGCAAGGGCAGCAATGGTCAATATTACTTGGTTGTTTTGGGCCCCATGCAACCACCCTAATCTGAGCTCTTCTGCAGTGAAAAGGTAGGAACATGTAGGGCTTCATGTTCCATAGGTTGCAGACACACTTTAGCATAGGGGTTGCTATGGTGAGAAAGATCGGACATGTCTGAGATAGGAGGATCTCCTCTAGGAAAGAAGATATTAAAAAACACCGCCACCACCTCTCCTATAAAAGCATGGGAAATAGAAATCTACAGAGACTTACTGCCACATCACCTTCTAGATCAAGAATTAAGGAGTTAAGCTGGTAGGGTGAAGACAGAAGAAGGTGAGATAACTATTGACAGTACTTATTTCTATCAGCTGAAAAATAAACACAATGAATCCTGTTCTGGCTCCTACTTTCTTTATTCTATTGCCACAGCAGCTCCCCCGTTTAGGCAAGGTGTTCATAATAGGTAAACAAAAGTAGTACAATTACTTCTTAATTACTCTTTCTGGGAATAACATGGAACTTGTGAAAATGTTAAGATTTTCTGCCTAAAATTAAAATGGTCCTGAATTTATGCAAAGCTCTCCCCTCAAATAAATGTTTTTAGTGATGTGAAGATTCAGAAAATGCTTCAACAGCAATAACTGGGATGGACGCTGTGTTGTAATAATTTGGATACACTTGACTAATGCAGTTATTTGCAATGAGGTTGGCACAGTGCCCAAAGCATTGAGCAAACAAATACAGCAAGACATTCAGTTTAGCATCTTCCAGTATTGCACTGAGATCTTTGTTTGGTCCAGGGGTATTAATGGACACTATAGTGTAACCAACTATCAAAAATTGCTAAAATATATTTATATTTCTTTGTTAAATTCACCAGTGTGTTTTATGCAAAAAATGCTGGTGAGGCACAAGCATTTTTAATCAAATTAGTATGCAACATAAGGCAGCTGTGTATTCAAATGGGGTTTTAAGCAATTTGGTTGTTTTCTTTATAATAACAGGAAAGAACATTTTGATTTTGAAGGTGACAGAGGCAATATTACCAGATTTAAACAATCTGAATTAGCTTTTTCATGAAATGTAATATGTTTTATGCTTTTAGATGGGATGCTCCACTGCTTTCAGATGAGCCTTTCACTGTCACAGTCAATGGCCAGGAACAGAATAAGCTCTGGAGGTAGGATTATCCTCAAATTTAATTTTTTTTAGAAGAAGCTAATGGCAAATGTTTCTAGCGAACTTTAGGTGCATCTATGTTATAACTAGAGAACCAAGACAGGATATTAAAGAAAAAGATAAGTACAAAATTAGTAAACAAAGTTTGACATTTTGCTTAGCTTGAATTTGGCGTCTAGAATGAATATAATCTCCACAAACCTTGTATATGTGTATTATATTATATAACATATACTTTTGTTTCCACATACACATAGGAAGAAAACAATAGAAATCATTTACATGCATAATACAGTGCCAAAGAAACGTATCTTCCAAGCATTTCTATATTAGCTTGTGTAACATGATAGGGATTTCTTC
This sequence comes from Psittacus erithacus, assembly GCA_009867235.2. NCBI lineage: Eukaryota > Metazoa > Chordata > Aves > Psittaciformes > Psittacidae > Psittacus > Psittacus erithacus. Next base: position 40,701 of record WYDI02004543.1, read on the forward strand.
AAGGAATGGGTGTAAACTTGGTTTTGCTATATCTCAGGATGAGGAAGCTTTCCTTTGTTCTATAAAACTGCAGTTTGAATCAGATCCACAAAGGACAGCAGTTCACTAATACCATTAATAATATTTCTCTAGTAAATAACATAGTGACTCAATTTTTTTATATCATTCATTGACTTTGGGGTCAAGTGTGGTAACTATACAAAAAAAATGTACTTTCCTTTTGTAACTATTACCCACAAATCAGACTGGATTTTTTGTATCTGACACTTCATCTGTCACCATCCAAAGTTCCCTGAGGGTTTTCTGGTTCCAAGCGTGCAAATCCACTTCTTTAAAGAAGTCCAAATACAGAGGTATCTGTCCGCATCCTCATATGTATGTCATACTCAGCTGGCCTAAGGAATGCAGGGCAGGGAGATGGGAAAAAAGCAGAATGTTGGATGCTCATAGAGCTCTAAAAGATGCTCTGTAAAGCATCTTTGGTGGGCCTACGACCTTGGTGTAGTGAGCTGTTAGTGTAGCATAAGCCTGTACGATTCCTGACATAAGCTTTGCTGTAGAGCAAAACTTGGGGCACAGAATTACCAGTAGGATGAGGTTATTTTCAGCACTATTTTAAAGTAACTAGGCTGGGCTTTGCACTGGAATTATATGGTGATTACATGATGCTGACAGTCATTTCAGGCCCAGAGATTTAAAAAGCTGCTCCTTCATTTAGGAACCTCTTCTGGAGTGCCAGATGCCACTCCTCTGTCCTGACTTTTCACTAGGATTGGGGCAGCTGCGTGCCCTTTAAACCATGTATATGAGCTTCAAGTACCCACGAAGATGGTTCCCTTGTGTAGGAAGGTGAGACACTGGGAAGCGTTTCCAGACTTTGCCTAGAGTAGAGACAAAGCTCACGGCTCTAAAAACATGTTCGTGAATTATGCAGCTTTAATGAAGTCAACAGGTTCATGGTCACAGAATCCTCTCCATAATTCTTTAGACTATGCACTCTTGAGATCTCAATTCACTTTTTTTTTTTTAATTTATTTATTATTATTTTGGGTAACTGCGTTCTATGCTTGCCACAGAATGACAGAGATTGTAAGAGGTTTGATGCCTGGCTATGTTACTTTACTCTAGATGCAAGCCAGAAAGGAGTATTGCTGAGATTTCAGTATGCAGGGGGAACACAAGAGTCACAGAATACCATAGGGAGTGCTGAGAAAGGAGACTGCTTGCGAAGATGGTAAAAAGTTCAGTGGATCTGGAGGAAGATGCACATCAAAGATGACATTTCAAGAAGGGAAATTTTTCTCTAGGTCACTGTTGTTGTCTTTGTACACCCATTTTGAGAACCTTAGAAATGAAGAAATGCACATTTAAGATCAACTAAAGCAAACAAGTGGGATCAACATGGACTTCTCAATAGAAGAACCAGGTGAAACCAATGCACCAATACAGAAATCAGGTTGTTATTGTTTAAGATGATGTTTGGGTTTCTTCCTGAAGTGTTACTTCAGCCAGTTTGCTCTCATCAGCTGAAGGAAGCTAGGCATGTATCCCTGACATCAGGAAGTGAGTACTATCCATATCACCATGCTCATAATTACAAAACAAATTTTCTGAAAGCAACCTTTGAAATATAAGAAAAAAAAGCTTCATAGGGGAAAGCCACAGGCCATAATCAGATAGCCTTTCTTGTAATTCTATTGTCTCCAAAGATTAAGATAAAGAGTCTGGCAATATAAGATCTGGAATCATCTAGGAATGGAGGTAGAGCATTCTGCAATATATCAAGACAAAAAGAATTACTCAGAAAACTTCAGGCCATTAATGTTAGCCAGAATTATTTTGCAAGAATATTACTAGAAATAATGGTATGGACAAGATTACAAGATGTTTAGAAATGGGTGATTTAGTTAGGGGCAGACAGCATACATGCACTAAAGGTAAATTATGTTTGACAAACTAGCTTGAATCTGATTATTTTAATGTTCTGTTGTTGAAGGAATGAATTAGTGTCTGCAATTTATCTGATTTTCAAAACTGTATTTGATATTTCCTATGAAAGAGACTTAGTTTACAAAGGGGGAACTTCAGGCAGTTATTCAAACAGAGTGAAAATTATCTTAGGAAAATGAAAGAGCGTGTCAATTAACGATAACACTTCAGGTGGAAAAAATGTATACAATCAGCAGTCAATAAGCACCACTTTACTTGACCTATTACACAAATTGTACTGAAATCAATGTCAAGAATGGCTAGATTTAGTGGTAAAACATATTAAGACTAACAAAGTTACATGGAGTTACAGGGAAATAGATAGTAAAGCTTCATCCACGCAGTTTATCTCTGGAAATTGGAACAGTTCGGGTACTTTTTCACACAATAATTCCTCATTTCCACCCTCTTTTTTGCATTCTGTTCTTCGTCTACAATTCAGCAAATCCTTTTCAGAAGCTGTGAATAGTTTTTTTGGGTTTTGGTTTGTTGTTTTTTTTTTTCAATAGATATATTTAAGATATTGATATGATGCATTTATTCCAACAGATCCCAAAACCTGGGTTTATCCCTAGTGATTTACACAGATTCACACACAAAAACATGAACAATGTGCTACAGCTGCTCCCTAGAGAAGCTCAGGTCATTATTTCATTTCTTTCTTTGTTTTGTGACAAGAACGCATCACACTCCTATCTTACAGACCTCTGATCAGGGCATTAGGTATAATTCCTTCACTAAAGAAAGGAAAAATGGTTTGCGTATGTCCCTCCAGTTTAACTTCTAATAAAATATTTATCTTAATATAACCCTAAAATTCTTCAGGAAGCACTCAGACTCAGCTCTATGATTGTTTTGTTTGGGTTTTTTAGGAAAAGTAGACATATTTTGATCCCAAGTTAACTTTATAATCAAGACACAAACAGATCTTTGCATCTTCATTCAAACTGATGAAATTACACTTTTTGAGTGTACCTGGTAGGTCAGATATTGAATTTTTCTACCAATACTGCTCTATGGGAAAAGCTTGATAAGTGCCATTTTAAAAAGGAGTATGAGAGAGACACTGTGTGAAGTATAAACTCCACATCAGTGTGTGAAGTTTACACTCCACATCAGTGTGTGAAGTTATGAACCAAAGTGCTGACAGTTCCAGCATCCACCCGAAGCCCAGTGGTGCATCCCCTATGTGCAGACAAGTTACTTTGCAAAGTCACTGGTTAGGGTGTAGATGTAGCTGCAGGTAAACCTCATTGGCCAGGTTAGTGTTCTGCCATATCAATTCTTCAAGCTGATACCCAGTACAGGTAGCACAAGGGAGAAGCCAGACTGCAGTTGCAATAATTTAGATGCGCTGAATTTGTCATGGAACTGTGCTTTGAATGGCCCCAATGAAAAGTGGTTAATATCTACTGTAAGGAGTATCTTCAGTGGGTCACTTGTCATGGAGTTCTGCATCCTCCCTCAGTCCTTTCTGACCTCAAATGGGTTCTCCTATTTCCTCTATCCTTCATCTGTCCTAGCTGTACTCTGTCAGTTTGCTTAAGGAGCTGAGGATCATTCACTCCAAAACCACTGCCACAACACAGTGGCTCACTGCCTCATGTCCAGTTTCAACCAAGAAGCAGCAATGGGCTACAAATAACTGTTTATAGGTCAGCATGTGTTTATAATTTGAAGGTTGAAATGGCATGTTAGGTTGATTGAAAAATGTATCCTTGCTGAAAAATGCCAAAGAGCCACCAAAGGGAGATGCAAGTGTTTCACACCTCATTGAAGCAAAGTGTTGTTTACTAACCAGTTAAGTATACAGGGTAACTTCTGGGTACAGAAAGAAGCTTTATTCTAATAAATCTTCTCTTATTCTCCTGGGTCATATGTTCTGCTAGTTTCCAGGAAAAAATTTAATCCATTTAGACCTCTCAGAAGTTTTGAAAGATGAGAGTGACTCTAGCATATGTGGTAGTACGCTACAGGAACACTCACAGAATCTAATGGCCTGAGAAGCATCATATTCAGAGGGAAGCAGAAAGCTAGTTGAAGATGGGAACTGACATACATTTGTAGCATAAACAGAGTAAATGTAGTTTTTCTTTTATTCTTAAACATTAAGTTGTACAAGTTAACATTACTTGTGTCTGTGTTGTCATAATTTTTTCTATTTTAAATGAGTGCTCTTACTTCCAGACTCAACCTTATTTCAGACAGGAAAAATTTCAACCAGTTGGGCAAAAGTACTCTCCACTGAAGGGGGTGTGACAGTAAAAACCAGGCCTCTGGGACTCCTTAACAAGGATTCTAATCCACCACATCCTCACTGTACCCAGAAGGTAAGGAAAAAACTTCCATATGTACTATGCAGGCCAGGTAGAAGCAGGAATACCAGAAGAAGCAGGAGTCGCTTGCAGTGACTGTTAGCAGCCTTGGAAGTTCCCTGACATGCAGTAACGTAAAGAGGTAAAAACTTGAACCCTGAAAATCATGGACTGCACTCCACAATCCCAGGGTTGAGGGTCCTCAAAAAGTGAAAGACTCAAATTGTCACTCTCACCATCTCATTTAAAGCAAATATTTGAAAGAAGATGTCATACCTTTCAGTAGCATGCCCAGATCTGGGACCTACGTTGTTCTGGGGATGCTTCCTTCAGCATCACGGATGAAACTACTTCTTTTAGCATAATTTACTCAAAAATTATTTCACAGTAAGGTTCTACTGTTAGATGAACATCTTAATGACTATTTCACCCTTTTTGTCTCCTTCAAAACTAATTATTCACCATGTGTGACAATACAGTGAGAAACCAAGACGGACTTGGCCAAGGATAATTTGTAACCTGGTCATTCTTGGGAAACGAGGGAATTTTATTTCAAATCATATTCACAGGATAGTTGAACCTGGGAGGAAACTGAGCATCTGAATTACTGACATTGAAGTGGGGAAGTACTCCATCTCCCCCCGCTGAAAAATATCAAATGCCCTGTCTAGATCTACCCAGTGGTTTCTGTGTATATTTTGGTTTTAATCAAAATAAATTGATAATTTTCAGAAACTAAACTTTTGTTTTCTTCAGTTCACAACATTTTTATTCCTTTGTCCCAAATTCTGGAAATCTGAGTTTTAGATTAGCCTGAAACAAATTTGAAAAATTCTTGGCATTTGTTTCTAACTAAAAATTGACTTCACAGCTCTGCTATATGCATTGGCAATACAGCCAGATTACAAAAGAATGCCCAGGTATTTTGTACCATCTTTTATTCCAGCCTTTTCTACAGTTTACTTACTTGTAAATAATTAGTTGATGTAATGCAATAGTACAGCTAACTCACTGATGCTGCAGTCCAGACACTTTAACCTCAGAGCTAGCATCATTAGATCCTACTTTTAAATTTCCCAAGTGAGCAGGAACAAAGTTCCTAGCATGGTAAATAGACAGTGACAAAGCCTGCTGAAACTGAAGAGGAATTTGACTCACGATCACTAGGAGACAGCAGAGGAATCAGAACAGGATGATAGGTCCTCTCATTCCCACCACTGTTTTACAGACAAGAATCAACATTAGCAAGACTGGCAATTTTATATTTTTCTTCTCTAGACCCACCCTAACTGTCTTGTGCTTCAAGCCTTTACTGTTCTTGGAAGACATCAGCACTCTGGCATACATCTCCAGCAAAGGCTTGAACTGGTTCTGCACTGGCAAGGGCAGCACATCAAGCTTCTGTTTGTTTTTCTGCTACTTCAAAATCGGGAGGGTTTGACACATTTCAGACCACTTTGTTCTTTAGATCTTTGATTTCAGATTTTATTGGCCCACCACATTTCTAAAATTATGCTTTAAAGATATTAGTGGCTAATCTTGCTCTTATTACTGTGCACCCCCAGTTTGTTAATGTAATGCTTTCAAGAGCCTGGTCTCCTTGTTATTATCAAAGGAATCCCCCACCCAGTTCTGCCATTCTTCTTATGGAGAGCAATTTGTTTGAACCTCAGAAATTTCAAGAGTGCTGGGACAGCAGAATGGCATATCTGATCTTCGTATTTTCCCTTCTCAATTCCATGGATGCTTGCAGCAGTGAGCAGTTAAATATCTAACAGGGGTAAGATGTCTCCCATTGACATTATAGAGCTATCCTTGAATGGCCTTGACAGCCCTTCATTCTTATGCTCAGATGTGAACCTGAACAGCTCTTACTGAACAATAGTCATCACATTATCTGAAAGCCATTCCATGGCTGGTCATACACAATGAAAGTGTACCACTCTGAAGTGGGGCACTGAATGCCAGAACAGATTGATGTATGACATATACCAAAAGATTCTAATCCATTTAGTTACTTTGTTGTAAGATAGGTTTTTTTCCTAAGATCCTTGTTGTCTTAATGCTAATGAGGCCTTCAGCCAAATCTGTAGTAGGCTATTCTCTATGTCTTTGTAAAAATTACTGATTTGGTAAGCTAATGTGATTCATACTGTGCATCAGTTTCTTTCCACACTGTGTTTCAAAGGTTAAAGTGTTTCTGCTTTCTCACTCCAAATTTCTATTTAAGCCACCTCTCATCTTCTAAATTAATCTTAGTTGTTAACATGTGTGGTACCCATAGTGCTGTCACTTTTCATAATACTTCTTATCCTCAACACATGAGATGGCAATTCTGCCTGCTTTTCTCATAAGGTAGGATATTATCTATGTAGACAAACCTGAACAGAGAAGATCACTGGCAGCCATAGCAGTTTCCTTGAGATGGTTGCTAACGTAGACTTACATTCTCCACATAAATTTCTTCTTTCATGAATCTTCTAGTAACTCAATTACATAATTACCGTAAACTGTAGAGTGTGTAGCAGCTGACTAGGACACTGTTGGAAATTACTTACAATATTTCCCATCCCTCTCAAAAAAAGACCAAACCACAAAACCACTATATAGTATTTCCATGATGAAATATATTCCCTGAGATCTCTGGTATATTCAAGGGTTATAACAGTTTCATGAGTGATCTTAATTTTGGGGAAGTAATGAAAAGAATAATACCTGTTAGAACAAAAAACATGTTACAATATATAAACTTGCCATCTGTATGACAGTTTAATGTGTGCCAAGAAATCTGGGCACCTGGCATGCCGTAGGTCTTTCACAGATATCTTTATGACTATCAGGCATACTGCTGGCCTCAAACTTCTCAGATACTATGTCGACGACAATTGCCTCACTGGGACACATGTCTTGGGGAGTTACCCAAACTGCAGAGAGAGGTTTGACTTAAAAACTGCAAGCTGATTGCCTCAGCTCCAGTGGTTATAGATAGTAAAGTTCCAGTAGAGGTCCTGGAGCCATATCTTCACACGACTGGTTTAGAGTATGCATAAATACGCATGGACATTCAACAGTCAGTTGAGAATTGTTTCGTCAAACTTTTTCAGATAATTCTACCTGAGAATATTATTTCTGATTTATGCTATTTTAATAATTTCTGAGCAGAAAGATTTAAAAAGGTGCAATACAAAGTTTCCACCAATTTCTAGAATAACGTTTATATAGCAAGATGCATTAATACCATTTGTTAAACTATTAAGAATTTTCTAGTTTGTCAGGTGTAGAAGCATGGAAGATGTAGGCCTAATAAGACTTTCACATAAGTACCCCTATTAACGCATTTGGGATGTGTTACAGTGTAGGTGTGCTTTATAATCCTGACAGATTGTAATAACTTTGTTTATGAGCTAAAAAGGGAAGCAAAAGAATGTTTTTTATTAATTTAGAGCATTTCGTTGGTTGTTTGCTGCAGGGCTTTTTTGTCAGTTACTAAATGTTGTGACACCAAATATTTTTTACAAAATATTTGCAAGATTAAGCTAGAGCACTGCGACCTTAATGATCTTCTTAATGCAAGTTTGAAGTAAATGTGAGTGAACATGAATTTATGTAGCTAATAAGAATATAAATCTCAAACTATCAATCCATGTGGTTAAAAATTAACATGTAAAGTAGATAAAATACAACATGGGTATCTTTTGAACTTTTGAACTCTTCCTCAGGAATTTGTTTACTATTCAACCATTCAACCTGGCTCATTTATATGTAAATAATAACAGAAAAAAAGCAAAAAATGAAAATAAAAAGTAAATTTAAAAAAAAAAAAAAAGGAAAAGTTGAATGTAAGAATGGAACTACTCTGCCTGTTGCTTCTGTCTTTTTTTGATTAAATAAGTTTGTGACTCAGCAATAGCTCTAATATCTCTGTAAAGTGTTACAGAACAAACCAGTGTTATTTTAGGGGCAAGCCAGCACATGCACTTAGATATTCATAGTGCAAATATCTCAGAAAGCAGGATCTAGGTAAGGTTTACTTCCTAAGGCAAGTATGTCGCAAAACTTGTCCAAAGCTGTCTCCTACTTAAACAGTATTTTTCAAAGATACATGAAACAAGACAGAAGATCACACCCACCAGCTGCCTGAAGACCGATCAGTCTCATACCAAGTCTTTCCTCCAATATATGCATACAGGCATATTGTTTCCATACAGTTTAGAAGGAATTGCCTAGTGCTAACAATGTCCATCTCTTTCTACTTTGATTAGTGAAAGAGAGGTGCTACCCTGTTCTGTCTTTTCCTACTCTATTTGTCCTGTGCTGAGTAGAGTCTAGAAGAAGCATATGGATGTGGGGAAAAAAAGAAAATAATGATTATTTTTAATTTAAGGTAGAATCTTTTAGGAAAGAACAAAAAGAAGCTTATTCTTTAAGGCAAAAAGCTGCTAGTGGAAGAACTGAGCTTACACAAGCTTCTTTGATCTTTTGTCTCTATGTGAATTTACTGATGCGCAGCAATTCAACACAAAAAAAAAACCCTCTACTGATTAAATTACTTGATGTTTTACAAAAGATAATATTTGTTTGTTGCCTGTTACTCCTTAACTCAAAAGCTGTCATCACAACCTCCTCAACATCAGCTCCTGTCAATAGAGCACTGGAGGAATATTTGATTTGCAATGAAACTTGCTAGGTTTGTGAAATCGAGGTCTATGCTTAATGGCATCACCATCCACAAGTCCCCCTATTTAAGGATTATCTACTGTAAGAAACCTGAGCCATTACAAGAAGGAATATTCTGATTCATCTTGCTTGTCTTAATATTACAGGCGGCGCTGAGGTAGAAAAGGGATCAAATATACTGAACCTGTCTACGACTACACAGAAAAAAAAGCAGTCTTTTATTGGCATTAGAGAACACTCGACTTTAAAAATAAATACCTAAATGAATTCTCAAATTTCCATATTTCTTTTAGAAAAAAAAACAACAACAAAAAACCCAAACTAAAACCAAAAGAGATTTCACTTCCTGTAATGGGACACCTACTGGGAGACAGTAAGATCTGACTAACACTAAAGTCCTATAGGCTTCACTGTGTCCTGAGACTGCAGAACTGTGGGTCTGTGCAACAGAACTGTAACCTGACTAGCCACTGGTATGGCTGGTGCATATGGAAAGGAGGCTGACTTCTCTACAAATTAGCTCAATAACTTCCTTTTGCTATCAAACTAATAATTTGATTTGTCTGCCTGTTGTATTAATTTTCTGATGGAGTCATTTGAACTTATTGAGTTATTGATTCAAATTTAATTATAACATTAACTTGATGTTTACATTGTTTAAATATAATTAGCTCAAAGTCTAGCAAATTTGCATAATAAAAAGCTTACTGAAGATACAATTTTTTTCCACATTTTCATATGAAACTGGTTATTCTGTCAACCTACTGCAGTGTCAAAACTCTAAAGGCAGAAAGAACCTTTGTTACAAATACTATAAATGACCCATTTTTGCTTACTATTATCTAGTCTTGTCATACTGGCAAAAAATGAATGCTAGTTCCATTATCCATTTTTATTCCTGATCAAAACAGTTCTGAAACTGGTTAAGCATTTAATTAAGAAGCAGATAAAAATTCTGATATTTATTCTAGGATAATTTTAATTTATTTAACACTAAATCCTTGAGTTTTATTTTTCATTTAAGGTTTGTAAGGAAATGAGATGGGGTACGTCATAATCTCATCCGTGCTTTCACTATTATTCTCATGGAGACAAGAAGCAATCCAACATCTCAAGATAAGTAAACTAACAAAAAACACAGTTAAGAGGCAAATTATTTTTTTGTTTATATGAGAACAGTATTTTTTTTTTTTCATTTAGGTCAATAAATAGAAACAACCAAATCAGAAGAAATTAATTGTTTAAATTGACATATGCCTATTTTCAGGTTTACTTTATGTTCTATTTGATCTTTCTAAGCGACAGGGACATTATTCTTACAATAGCTATATCCCAGAAGAGCAATATACTAAAGACAGAAATATCCAAGAGGGCTCAGAGTCAGATACATGCATGAGAAAGACATGAAAATATGTTATCTATAAAAGCATGAAAGAACTTCACTTGACTTGCCTGACTTTTTGTATCAAGCGTGCTACAGCAGTCTTTTGATTCTAATATGAAAGCGTAGTAAGGATCATTGCACTAATGCATGAGGATTTGTGATAATGTTGCAGAAATTTTACTGTCAAAACTGAACTGCAGTGTAATGACTTTTGTTATCATGGTTTCTAATAACTATTCAGCATGAATTGACCCTACATATGTTTCACTGCAATAATATGTCAGTTATCCAGAAAGTAAAAAATAGAAACAGAAATCAATAGTCCCCCTTCCCCAAACTTTCACTGTAATGTGGCCTCCTGAAGATAGCAGATTGTGTATACGAGGACGAATATTTTACTTATATTTTAAAGCAATTATAATTTACATGGAGCCCATTTTAAAATGAAGGTTACATGAACAAAAAGAATGATCAAAGTTTTGTAAGACTATGACACTTCCAGTGTTAAGGACAGACTTGAATAAATAGGTTCTTATAATGGTATCTCATACCTCTGTATTTGGGAATCCAATTGAGCAACCATTGACATTTTAGTATAATACATTGGAAGTATCACATTTTGCTCAGAGAATAGATATTCCAAGATTATTCAGCACAAAAATAAAGATATGGTAAATAATTAGGTTTGGTTTAAAGCATAATCGCATTCCTGGTGCTAATATGCTAGCCTATTGAGATTTCCAGAGCAAACTGCTGTTATGCATTTGTAGGGGAGAAGCTGCATTTTGCAAGGTTTTGTTACTGTAAGTCTACCACATAAAGATAAGCCTACAAATCTTTTTCACAAAAGATTTTGCGAAACCGAAATACACATGTAAAACTTAAATAATCTATCAACATTATATATATGTGCATATATATATATAACCCTAACTAATATCTAAGCTCAAAAGCAAATGGTTTGGAAAAATATTAATTATTAGTGAAAAAAATCTGTTAATCAAAGTAAGTATTATGTATTTATGGTCTGACCAGCAACTGTCCAAAAATATGATGTTTTTCGAAAATAGAAAATTAATTAGTAAGCAAAACATCTCAAAGTCGTATAGCTATTGCAACTCTACAGTAATTTGAAATCTCTACAAAATACTGTCTACAGATAGCATTACAAATATAAGCCCATTACTATTCAGCAGTGTACATCCCCTCCATTTAATAAGTTCATCCTCCTCAGAGTAAAAAAGCTTACAAAGTCATGACAAAACCCTTCATGTTACCCAAGTATTATTTCACTTGTCATCAAGGTGATCCTTTCCTGGGGCTGAACAAAGAAGGTACTTAGGAGCCCAAGGAAACTTGCTTCATTAATATTAATTAAAGAAATTTCAATATGAAATCAAAATTATGCAAAAAAAAAAAAAAGAAAAAAAGCAATTTACCTTTTTACTTTTTACATTACTAATTCTAAAAATTGGAAGAAAGTTCTCAGGATTTAGGGAAGAATGAACACTCTTCTTGAATGTTCATGTCATTGTAATGCATATATACATAGCACAGCAGCTAGAAAAATCGTTACTTTGACACTCCTCCAGAACTGATTTTCTGTTGCAGTGTAGCTCACTTATTAGCAAAAACCTAAGAAGAAAATATAGGTTCGTTTTATAAATACTGTATGAAATCAACATGTTTTTTCCTTTTGTCATAATTCCTAAATACTTAGTGTGATAAGGGTACAATGATATTTTGTTTTAATAGTTGGGCTAGATATTTGTTTAACCAAATGAAGACTTATGAAAAGGAAATTAGATGAAGTTGTGTCAGTAATTCTCATATTGATATTGCAAATAGAAGCTTTCTTCTTCATACACACGCTGCTGCTGAATGGCACAGAGGACTGTCCAAAAATCTAAATGTTGCCATCACTTATTTCTACCACAAGCTAGGAACATGTATTTTAATGCTGATTATAAGCGCCAATGGAAAAGCAACATACTTATAACCATTTTCTTCATAAACAGGACTTTAAAAAGCAAACCAAAATGTTACATAGCACTGCTGATGAAACTAGATCCTGTTGGTATTGCGTTACTATTTTGCTATGTTTTACTATGTTTATTTTATTGTATTCAAATTGAGAAGGAAAAAAGCAATAACATATGCCAACTCATTTACAATTTTGTTTCCTTCCAGGCTACATCATTGAGTTACATGATAATATCACCCATACTATGTCCAGAAGATGTAAACTGTTGAGTGAGAAACCTGTTTCGCAAATGCTACTAAGAACTATTAAATTCTGAAAGTGCAGAAGACAGATATTCTTATATTCAAATAAATAAAAGGTCTAAATGATAACATAAGATAGATACATTTTTCTATAGAGAGGCTTAAAAAGTATGCCATAAAACTGCATTCAGAAAAAAAATACTTTAAATTCCTTCCATAAACCAGTCCTTTTAAGAAAACATTTCAACACTCATAGCATTGCCTCCAACTTGTTCTCCAGATATGGTTATCCCTAAGAATATATGACTTAAAACCAGTTTTGTTCTTGAACTGTGGGAAAGCGATGGAGTTAATAAGAAAATTTTTTAAAAGATTTTATTTGTATTTGGCAGGAATAAACTGAATACACTGAATTTTAAAATTAGAGATTAAGTGAGGTAGCACACAAGGAAATGAACAATGAATGAAGATATGGGTATAAGACCTAAAATGGATTGATAAGAGTAAAGTACTAGCAAATAATCTAAATTTCACATTTAATTGATTTATTTGAAGACTTCTACAGTGCACTTTTAGGAAATGGACTAAAATATCAATATACCAGGACCTGGTTCCTGCATAAATGACCTCATTTAATAAAGGCTCTTTCCTGAAATTTTTGATTTGAACTTGTCTCTGCTCATGATGACACAAACAGGCTTGTGTTTTGAGAGCTGAATATAAACACAAAGAAAAGAAACAAAAAAGACATTTTCTGTGAATTGTCATTACATTTACACAACAAAGTTTTACATCATGTGACTCAGGTTCAACAGCACCAACAGTTATAAAATCTACCTTTTAAAATGCAACTGATTAGTCAATAAAACATTATACCTGGCAACTATACATGCATCATGGAAGTTCATCAAACTAGATTTTACCTTTTTTCATTTTTATTTGACTGTTTTCTTTATTAAAGGCTTATAGAGCCTGACTGCTGATGTCACAAAAATTTACCAGAGAAAGTGTTTTGGAGAGAAATCATATGTAACAGTGAGGTACATTTTAGTTATATATAAAAATAAAAACATTTCAGGTGCAAAAGTGGAATCCATAAAAAATGAATTTTGAATACCTTACATGAACTGTGCTGTAAAAACAAACAAACAGATAAGTAGGCAGGTAGGTAGGTAGATAGATAGGTAGAAAGAGAGATAAAAAACAAACAGCAAGCAACAAAAAAAAGAACATATGAAAATTGTGAAGTAACCAAGAAGAAAATAAGAATTCAGGTGATAGGTATTACTAGCAGGTGTTCTATTGTTATTAAGTAGCTGCATTGACCAAAGGAATTTTAGAGACGGGACAAATGAATTGAATGAGCAATGTGTGCACTTTACCTGCTGATGATGTTTCATGGCATTTTCCACCCTGATTCTATTGGCATATATTTCTGCGAGGTCTTCTTTACCTTTTAAGTAGTAGTTTTGAAGGATTTGATATTCTTGAGCTAACAACAGATTTTCTTTTGTGATTTTCTCCAGAGCAGCCTAAAGAGAAAAGTAATTTATGACACTTACTGCAAAATACCTTTCTAAAAAATAAAATCATAGGTCACTTCCACTATTTCCCTCATTCATTTACTGATTAACCTCTGCAAAATAGAGATGACAAGAAGTTATAGTATAAAAGCTTTTAAAGGTAGAATAGCATACTTAGGAGTCTATACAAGAGGACTATATGTAATCCCATGTGCAGAAGCATGTTTGCCCTTGCAGAAAGAACAAATACCTTGCTCAAAGAACAGCTAAAGCAGTTGGAGCAAATGTCACCATCATCTACTCCCTGGATGAAACTTGTCTATCCACCAGGAGTGAGGGCAGCCCTATGGCTTGACAGTCTGAAACTGGGAATGGTACTACAGGAGGTGAGGAGTAACAACCTCGCCTAGTAGTTGCCTCACCAAAATCCAAAGAAAAGAATTGGTGTTACTTTTGAGAGAATAGTCGTACATGCTATTCTGTTTACCTCTCTGCTGCTCTTCTCCCTGTCAACAGAATGCTGTTTAAGTCAACAGATGCGTGTCTGAGGCAGAAAAAAATGTATTTTGAACACAAAGGAATTTAGATTCATTTTCTTAGGCTCAAGCCACCATTTATATATTAATGCTGAAAGAATCAGACCCTGTTGCTGTCAGTCAAGCTCTCATTTGAAGTGCAACATAAATACATATTGGTAACATTTCTGAAACAACAACTGGTTTAGCCACGCGTTGTAGCCACAAGTTCACCCAGAACGCAGGAGCACTAGTAAACTTTGGTGAAATTCAAACCTTGCTTTACTATCTCCCGTGTCTCTAAAAAAAAACCAAACCTGTGAATTAGAGGGCTAACAAAGTCTAAGTTCTTCTGGGGCCACAGTGCATAATGTCGAAGAATCCATATGTTTTCTGAGTCTGTTCCCAAGTGGGTAATTTAGTTTCTCACCTTTTAAAGACAAAACTACTCAAGGGAAATAGCAGCATGCCTGAACAGGTTCCTAGCTATCCCTTGGAGCTACTTGAATTTTGGGAGTTCCCAAGACAGTTAGCATATTAACAATGATTTTACTCCTTTTTCTATGCAATGTCTTAATTAAGATACATCCACTTCTGTAGCTGTATTTATATGCAATTTCTAAAAACTTTGGCTAGAATGTGGCTGTGGTTATGCAACTAAATCTAAAAATTCTTCCGGTATGGAGCTGTCAGCTTCAACATCACTAAAATATTAAAATGCTATGTGTCTGTCAGAAAACTCACAATAATAAAAACAAAGATTAGAGTTCAGTGAAGAAGATGTGATTATCTCCTTTATTAATCTTTGGTTAGAGGTAAAACCTGGGTTTTCAGACTGATAGCTTCCTTAACAGACATGCAGTCCTTGATGTTAATATGTTAACATTCAATACCTGCAAACAAGTAATGCCTTCAGTATCACAATACCTTCACATATGTAAGGAATAAGGAAAGATGACAGAAAAGCTTGTTTGTAGAATGTGAGCATCAATATAGTAATTTTCACTAGTATAGAAACCTGGCTATGAAGCAAATGAAATCCTACTATTTTATATTATTTAAAATGGTCCAGATATTTTGACAAAGAATAACAACATAGCAAAAAAACCCCAAACAATAGCCATCTCCAGATATTGTAAGACTCAATGGCTATGTCTATATGATCAGTTATACTAGCTGCCTAGTTCCCGAAATTGTTTTATCACATATCTTATGTCAGCTGAGACAAAGTGAAATGGTTCTTCTCTAATTCACTTCTTTGAAAGATGAGCTGAGCTTCAGAAAGTAAAGAGCATATATCCTTTAAATACCAAACTGTCACCCATCGATGTGTCTAAAGAGGATTTCCCAGAATGTAAGGAAGGAAAAAAGTAGTCTTTAAGAGCATTCTGTCCTTATGAAAGAGAGGAGTGGTCAAACTGTGACCAAAATTGGCATGCTGAATATGCACTACACCTCTTTCTCCTGTTCTAGGAAAACAGGGATATGAATCTGAAAGCTGATCATAAAATATCTAAGTGAACAGTCATGACATTTGTTTTATCTCTGGCACTGAAATGTCTGAACTTGCAGGCTTGTGAACTGATAAACAGCACCATGATTCATGAGCTTTTTCTTTTGTTCCTCAGCAAAACTTGAAATCAAAGACTTCTGGTACACCAGTCTTTGTCTATAAGTAATGTTTGACTTCTTCCAACATTCTGGAAATTGTGTCTAAAATACGGGAGGAAATTCCAATGAGTTACTTTCTACAGCGGGGAATATTTTGAAGGCACTTACCTGAAATGAACCTTGAATTGCAGAGTAGAGAAATCAAGTGAAACTAGCAGTGGCCATATTAAAAACAAATGAAAAGATATTTCTTTTTACTATTTGTATTTAAGGTGGATTTCTAGAAGGAAATATCCACTGGGATTCATTAAATAATAAAAAAAATAAATTATTGGGGTGCAAGAGATTGGAAAAAGAGGTGATTATTCTAGGGAAGTATTACAACGTTCTTAGTCTGTTATTATGCTTTATCTGGACAACTGGTATGAGAGGTGGAATACCAGGCTAGAGGAAATTTCCACCTGATTTAACACATACACTTTTTTTGTCTTTGTGTTCTCTTATTCAACACAGCAGCTTAGGAAGTTCCTCTCCTTTCCTGGAACAGCAATACTTTCTTGTGAGTTTGTTGAACACATTTGAAGAGCAGTTCCTGTCTGCTGTAATACAAATTCATACTGAGATAACAAAATATGTGGAAGCAAGGAAAAATAAAAATACCAAAGCCCTTCTCATAACTATCAGCATGTTAGCACAATGGCTGCTGAACAAGGCAATAGGAAAGCAGATGCAAAGACGTTCAACATAATGATGAATTATCTGTCCAGTACCTCAGACCATACAGAATTTCTTGTAATAGCTAATCTTCAGTCCTTTTAGGCTGCAGAGATCACAATTAATCTAGCCATGACTGTTACAGACAAGCACAGAGAAAATATGTTTCATGTTATTCTTCTACTCTTCTGTGTACCAAATACTTCGTATTGCAAGTGATCCAAAAATTATTTTACTACTCCATGTTTGTGTGACAAAAGTTTGCAAAGAATCATAGAGACAAATCTTACGAGTGCTTATTTTTATCCACATAACAATATACCTATAAACATGATATAAATCCCCATGTTTTACAGGGTCAGTTGTCATTTTGAATGCTCACTCTTACAACAGTGTTTTATTTGAAAGAAGAGCAATTGATTTTGACAATTAATCAGGTGCACCAGCACAATAAACTAATTATTAAAGGATCTATATTAATTGGTTATACTGCTTAAACTTGATGTTGTGAGGAATGAAACTGGTTTCTTCAGACAGGAATGACTGTTTCTTTTGTAGGCATAAAGTATCCTGTTCATAACATGAAAAGCAAAGTAAGAAACAAGTTATCTTAAAATGTCTGTGTTCATATGCATCTACCCCTCCCACTCCATAGGGCTTCCCCAGAGAAGTTTATCAACACTTTTTCCACCAGTGCCTGTTACTTATTATATGTGTCCCTTCCCAGGGCATAAAGAGCAAGGTGATACCAAGTGTCGCAAAATTATTGTAATGCAGTTGACAAGTCCCCTAGCCACACAAAAGAAAGTGACTGTGAAGCAAGCATAAGATGTTGGTTTTTTTTTTTCCCCTGTCTGAGGATCATTTGATACAACTGATGATTATTAGGAAATAATTTGGGCTGTACAAGTCACAGAAGCTACAACATAATTTGAGCTGGTACAATCACGGAACTCTCCTTACTTGGGATCTTCTTGATGCTGCCAACCGCATTTGACAGTTGGTAACTTATGCACCAAGGATCACACAGCTACTCAGATTTCTAGAACTGCAAGCCTTTTAAGGTACACAGTAGAAACAGCTGATCCCTACTTAAACAAGCTCTACATGAGTCAGGGGATTTACATTGTTGATATTACATGCTGATCTAATAGAGATTTTGATGGTCTCTGAGCTGAAACAGGTCTTCCCTTGTATCTGCAGCAAAGAAAAAAAACCCACATAGCCAAAAGTTACTGAAAATAACTCTTCATCTGAAAGACAATATATTTTTACGCCTGTGGCATGAATTTTTGCTTTATTATGTTTGGAGGGAATTTTAGGAAATGCACACTGATGTAAATACAGAGACTGACAGAGGGAAATGAGGGATCATTTGAATAATGTGCTAGAGACCATTTGGAGAAAATTAATTACTCTATCACTAGGAATATGGTGCAAAATGTTTTCTGACAGATTGTATTTTTCCTGTCTGCAAACGGAAGTAACAATAACTACAAGTAGCCATTCGCTGATAACACAGCGCCTGAATGGCATAGTTTTGGAAAAAAACAAGTCTAATTCTGATACGGACTCAAGTGGAGAATTAATATGGGGAATAAACCAGATATGCATTAAATGTTCAGGAGAATATTTATGTAGATGGTAAGTGTCATGGTCTAAGCCAAGCTGCAAATCAGCCACGCAGTCTCGCTCGCTCACTCACTCCCCCTACTTCCTCCCTCAGCTCCCGGAGGGATGGGGAGGAGAATCGAAAGAATACAACTCCCACAGGTTGAGATAAGGACAGTCCAGTACTTAAGGCACAACACAAATCACTACTGCTACCACCAATAATAACAATGACAGGGGAAATAACAAGAGGAGAGAATACAACCACTCACCACCCGTCACCGACCAACACCCCAGCAGTGATCTAGCCCTTCCAGGTAACTGCCAGTTACATCCGGGGCATGATGTGCTGTGGTATGGAATACCTCTTTGGCTAGTTTGAGTCAGGTGTCCTGTCCCTGCTTCCTCCTGGCTTCCCCTCCTCCCTGGCAGAGCATGAGGCTCAGAAAGTCCTTGGTCAGAACAAACATCCTAAGCAGTAGCTAGAAACATTGGTATTATCAGCACTGTTCCCAGGCCGAAAGTCAAAAATGCAGCACTGCACCAGCTACCAAGAAGGAGAAAAATGACTGCTACTGCTGAACCCAGGACAAGAAGTTACACAAATAATAAATGCTGCTAAAATAACTGGATATACTACCAAGTAGCTTTGTATAAACCTGTCAGCTTTCTCATTTCTTCTTCACTATCTTGGATGCCATCCTCTCTGACTTAAATGATTCAGTCCTCATTTTCCTTGAGCAGTGTAATTCTTTTGGCAATTCCTATTTTAGGATACTTGAACTAGAAGAACTAGTTGTCTTTCAAAGCATAAAGATTTAAGTAGCTCTCTTATGTCTCTCAAAATTTTGAAATATTTGTCCCTATGCTGGTAAATAGAAATGTACCTTGATAGTGCTCATTGACACTTAACTAATTTTGTTGTGGATAAGAGAAAAATAACATTTTTCTTATTGAAAGAATCAAGAATGGGAGAGCTTTCTCTAGGGCTTAATTTTTGTCTTAAGTTTTGCGATGAGTCATGACCACAAGTGTTTAGAAAGAGCAAAGCAGTCTTCATGATCTTTAGAAAGCAACAAGATATTTTCCATTTTCATGTTGCAAAACCAGAACTTGTCACTGCTTATACATATTAGGCATGTATACCTTATATATAGGCAAATTCAAGGAATATGCACGAGACTGGGAAGTTCTTAAGTCTTGAACCAATATGAGTTCAATCTCAATGTCTTGCTAATTCTCTTTGATAGGTTCTGCAAAAAAAAATCTAAAGTTGTGTTGGGAAGGACAACTGAAGAATTGGCACTGTGAAAGAAGATAAAGAAAATGAACTGATGAAGACAGATCTTCACGACTTCTGGTGCTACAATTGTGTTAGGGCGCAGCAGTGATTTGCTGGCAGCAACTTGGATATGTCACTTAAGTAAGTTACAGTCCTTTTCTTTCTTGATATCATGGAAGCAGATTGGTATCAAAGCATTGAACTGGAAGTACAAGTGTGATGCCTTCAGGTAGTAGGGGTCACTGACTCCACCAGTGGTGTCATGAATATAGTTTCAGAAGACATAGGAACAAATTAATGACTCCACAGAAGCGAAAAATAAAAAAGTATTAAAGAAAGCAGAACACAAGTGAAAGTTCAAAGGCACATAGAAATTGAATAAATAACACTGCTGTTGCAGAAAATGTGAATGACAACAGACTATGAAGAAAAAAGGAAGATGAAGCACATCTTAGATTTGATGCTAACTGTGGAAAAGTGTAACTTTAAGAGATTTTATTACAAGTTAATTGGAAATAGCTGTTATGATATGCAGTGCCAGTAAATCAGGGACTTATTGGGAAGAATCTTAAGGTCCTTTCCAGCCCTAACTATTCTATGATTCTATGGTCTCATCAGATCCATTGGTTCTCAGTGTAATGGAAGAAAACATCAAGCATTCACAGATCAGAAAAGATAAAAACAAATTCTTTAGAGCTATGCAGTTGGTAGCAAAATGCCTCTATATCACAGCAGATGCTTATATTTTTTTGAAAAATGCATTTGCTTTAAAAACCAACATTTATATTTATTGAGGATAATGTGGAAGCAAGAAATATAAAAATGTTCCTTCAAAGTGTGTTATATTCTCTAAAACTTTAACACTGAATTTAGATTTGTTATTGCAGACTTTTCAATACAGAAATGTTTTATTTCAGGAAAAGTAAAAGCTATTTGGAGCAAAGTCAATCTGTAAATACAATGGAATGTAATTCAGTATTAAAACACAGATTAAAGTTGATATAAGTACAAAAAAAAGATTTTGAAATTACATAGAGTTAAGAACTTCTCCAACCCTCCATCCTTCTGCGTACCTTAAGTTTATATGCTTTGTCTGAAAAGAAAAAAAAGTTTATGATTTCATTATTGGTTTCTGCATAACATAGGTTTAGACTGTTAAACATAAACTTATTTGCCTATTATTGCATCATTAATTTTTCTTCTATATCATCACAATTTGACTGTATATACCTGCCAATATTTTTAGAGCATATTATGAGAAAAACTTCACTTGCAGTTCTATTCTGCAAAAGATGAAAATGCATGGGATTTTCCATTTTTATATTTATTTATTTCATTATGACCAGTTAAAGATTTACAAAGACTCTCCATTTTATTATATATTTGGGAATGGACAATTCTCCATCACTAGGGGAAAAGGCTAATTGCTCACAGTCAGGTCATTAGATACACACTTTCTTTCTGTCATTACAAAGACTAATATTTTTACATTAATGGCACTATGCAGAGTAGATGAAGCAAATAAATAATAAATCTTATTCAGATGCTAATACAAAGCCAAATGTTCTTTCAATTCTACAGATGTAAAAATTAAAGTGAAAAAGGTATCAAAAAAGTAAAAATAACATTCAACACAATACCTATTATCTGCACATAACTTCCATACAATTACAATGCCTCTGAAGTGACAGGTGCAAATAAAGAGATTCATGGGGTAATTGTGCCAATTTCTTATTAAATCCATTGGAAAATTTAAAATCTTTCATTGTTTCATTAAATGAAATGTGGAAAATACACTGGATTTTACAGAATAATATATTTTATTTTACCTATTACAAAAATATTTGCATCCAATTCTGGCTTTGCAAATCCATCCATTTTAATCTCCACACAGTCAGAGAGATCAGTTTTCAGACTTTGCATCCAGAAGTTTTATAATCCTTTGAAGAATTAATACCACCAACTAATCTTTAGATGGGAATCAATATTGATATTTTGTCCTAAATTAATGTCCTACATGAAAATTTTTAGAAATGGATTTTGGCTAATCTCAGTTATGTGTTTCATTCCATTGACAAACCATTTGGCTTCAAGGAACTTTGCCATACTGATGACACACGACTGACACTCAGCGGTCCTCTTGGATGAAATTTTTTTTGCCTATTGCATTTTCTGTAGTCATGTCCATTCAAGCATCCATAATAAAAGTTCAGTTTCTAGATTTTTGTTTATAACATTCCCCTAGGATCTCTTGCAGTTTTTCTCATAGGATTCCAAAATCCATGAGCTGATGTTGGAGAGCTTTTGACTTATTTATTTTGAGTATTTCTATAGGCAATATTGAGATAATTAAGAAGATGAGACCTAATTTTTTGCCTTTTAAAGCACTTAGTGAAATATATATATTATAAACAAATATCCTTAAAAGAGTCTTTTTTAATCTTTTTTTGTTGAAGAAATCCTCACTTTCTTTTGAAGAGGTAGCAGAAAAAGATCTGCTCTCCTTATCTTATATTTTTTGAGATTTTTCAAATAACAGAGAATGCATCTGCACTCCTCTCTACTCCAATTAGAATAAACTGGCTTAAAATTTTGAAAAAGGCAGTTTGGAAAACCTTTATTGAATAAAACTAAACTTATAATGAAAAATTTAACAAAATGGGTTTTTTTGGTTTTTTGTTTGCTTGTTTTAATGGACAGTTTTAATTTAAAAGTAATTACTTTTCTGTGCAAATTCTATCACCTTTTTCAATACAAATCAGAATCAGAAGTGTCAATAGGAATCAGAAGTGTTCTGTATCCTTAAATATTAAGGCAGTTGAATTTTAAACATACAGTGTATTCTGACTACACCATAGTAGAATACCAGAACTTTAGTTATTCAGTTAGAACAGGTCTGCGTTCTAGGTAAAATATATCACTAAGAGCATACTTCAGCTCCCTTTCCATGCAGTACTGTGGTTGTCAGTACAATGATGTTTGCACCTCAGGCTTTCTCTACCGCACTAAAATCTTGTTAACTGAAAACCTGAAAGATTACCTTATTATGTCCCTACCCTACAGAGTCCTTGGCAGAAATTCCTTGTTTTCAGAACAAAGAGATTGGGAGTTTTCCTTTCAGTTCTCCTTTTCAAGGTGACAACAACAACCTACAACATAAATGTTATGATGGCCCCAATATATAAATAGCAGAAATGATGCATACACACAAATCAGATCAACTGCAACAAGAAATTGCAAGTGACAAGAAATGAGAGATGAGATGGTTGGGAATCCAGAAAAGAAGAATCCAGCAGGTTTTGAGTCAATTAGCTGTATGCTGGAGACTGCATTCAGTGTAAGAATTCCAAGGCCAGTGCAGAAGGTTAACTTCTAGAAACAAACTGAAGATGCTAAAAGGAGCTCAATGTCCTTAAAAGTATCTGCCCAGACAGTGTAATGTTAAAAAAAGGTATCAAGGATTTCCTTACTTGGTGACATCAACCTAGGGTAGAACATGGTTAAGCTTCATGACAAGTAATCTTCCAAAACACTTTTCTCATTGGCCACTGCATGTAAAGACAACATTTACTGAAGAAAAA
The DNA here is from genome assembly GCA_009867235.2 of Psittacus erithacus. NCBI lineage: Eukaryota > Metazoa > Chordata > Aves > Psittaciformes > Psittacidae > Psittacus > Psittacus erithacus. Next base: position 64,129 of record WYDI02004543.1, read on the forward strand.
AGAGCCAATACCAACATTAGAGAGCAAACAATAGGGCACAGAAGACTGTAACAACTTCTGCTGTACGTTCACTGTATAGCATATGTCACCACTTAAATGAAGCCTCAGAGAAGCCAAACTTCAAAGCATAAATGGTCTCATAAAAAACCGTTTATGATGAAAATATAATAATAGTTTATGTAAATTGCAACAGTTTGTGCAAACTATTCACATGGAATTGTTAAAGAATTACTAGTGAGGCTTCTTTATTAACAACATATTTTAAAAAACTGGTAATGCTTAGAAAAGAAATATACTTTCCCACATAATGGTAAAGGCATACTCATTGGAATTTTTCAAATGGAATGTTTTACAGTATCTCTTATAAACAAACAAGGACAACTACGGCAAATAGTTTAAACTGAGTGTAGCTATTAGGATTTCACAGAATCCTACCAGCTCAGCAGGTGTGTGAAATCTGACATTTTCTGCATAACATAAGAAACACAGGTATTTAAAATATCTTCTGAACAAGTAACTAGAACATGCACACAGACACACGGTGTTATGTTTTTATCCACATGCTTGTTTCACCATGCAGCAGTTCAGAAGGTATTTAATTAATGAGACATATTTTATTATTGTTTATGTAGATAATGTATGTTAAAATTTTAAATATTTAAATATATTTATAGTATATTATAGAAGGCACTTATATAATAAATAGCCTGTTCAAACTAATTGTCATTGAGTTTGGGACACATTTAGATGTAGTAATGATATGAAAGTAATTCTAAAGAAAGCTAGATTTTTCTGATACCAAAATCTCTGATTTTCTACAGTTCTTTTGGTTTTTAGCACTGCTAATTCTTTTCAGTACTGTCATTTTCTATAGCAATGGTACAGTAGTTGTTCTACACAGAAATGATAACTCAGTCTAATTTGCTCATTCTTGCAATTTCAAATGTAGTTAACACAACTGAAGTCACAAGCATGGCTACCAAGAAAGAAATTACATCTTTGTATTTTGGATAAGCCAAAACTGATTTTTATGAATGTGAGTCTGAAAGCACAAAGCAGCATGTTCTATAAATAATGTCAGAACCAAAATCAGGATAAAAAACAAGACAACTATCAGCGAATAAAGCTTTTTGAGAAATACCTTCTAAATGTACTTTTCCTGCTGTCTGTGTATGGATGCACTATCAATTATGACTAAAGAAGTTTTGTCTCTATCACAAGTACATGGTCAGCACATGGGCAAAGCAAAGGGAGCTGCACAAAATGCTATTTCCCCCTCTACTACAGAATCCCAATGGAAAAAAAAGAAAAAAAAAGCATATTGTTCAAGGATAGGAAAGGAAGGGTATAAGGATGAGAGTAATTTATATGTGGATTACAAAACCTGAAGAACTTCAGTGATCAGAAAGTGGTACCTTTTTCTATCTTTGAATGATGTACGTATTCGTAATGTGAATGCTTCAAGCAGTAAGTTACCATATCCACAATCATCACAGGAGCAGTTGCTGAGTTCTTGAAGCAAATAGAATCACTCTATCACATGCTGCATTAGCTTTGAGTCTTCCTCAGTATTACTGCAGTGGTTGATAAGAATATAGATAAAGCTTTAGGAGACATTAAGAATGGAAGCATTTTTCAGCAAAGCCACTGATACAGCTTCAGCTCTGATGGGTGGATTCCAGTGACAGCACAAGGCTGTATTTGCATGGTTTCACAAGACACCCTGACATATTTCATACTCTCATGCAGACAAGGCCATGCCCACACCAGCAATTAATATGAACCATTTCGCTCACCATCTTAAGAATTTAGTTTTCCTAGTGCAAAAGTAAAGAATTCCCTGGATGTCAAAGTGGAAAACACACTTAGTTTACAGGTATGACATATGGAAAATTAAACAGAAATAATGACTTTGTGAATAAAATGAAAGTCAGGAACCAAGAAAAAAGAGTAGGACAGCTGCTTCCTATGTGGAAAGAACATAATCTGTGAGAGATGAGCCATAATGGTCTAAGTGACCCCTCCTTCCTTATCAGGGAACTGTCACACATGACTCTACTTCAGCAGGAGCTAGACTTTGCTGACTTTGGAAGAACTATTTCATCTACATGCTAGGGAGAAAAGATTCTACTGTCATGTTCTGTAGTACTGAAATAAAAATGAGGATAGCTATATATACTGTGCCTAAGTACGAATGCTTTCATCTGTGGGTTCAAGCTCAAAATCCTCATGTTAGTCTCAGTTCCCCCGCCTATCAAAACAGAACGCTTTTCTTTTGTCCCTCGGTCTAGATAGTTGAAAAAATCTCTGCTCCTCAGCAGATCAGGACCAGAGCAAGGTCCATTTCTTTGGCATCTTTACAAACCCAATAACCTTTACCAAGATGATGAGCCATCCAGTTGATCCTTTGGATATTAGGTGCTCTTGTTCTCTCTGGAAAAAGGCCTGATCATCAAAATATTAGATTGCTCAGTACTAGAGTGCAGTTCTTTCAAAGTCTGTTTTTAATGGCGAATAGTCAAAATCTCATGTCACCTTCTTCACACAAGTAAGAGAGAAAGTCTCAGTACAGTACATTATTTGTAATAACTGGAGGGTAATAGGTTTCTGATACTGGACTGTTTAACAACTGATGCCAGAGGATACAGGCATTGAACATCTTAGATGCTTATAGAATGACAATTATTACCAGAGTTGAAGCAGAATATGAGGCATTTCATATAATATACAGCTAAAGAGTCAATCTTTGGTAGCCATAACAGGTAAGGAGGTCAAGCAAGATAAAATGTGAGAAAAAAGGAAACTTGGACATTAAATTAAAACTTTTCCCTCTGTTAGGACACTATATTTTTTCATATTCAGAACAATTGTTACAATTTTAAACACTAATCTCTGAAATACAGTGTATCTGGTATCATACTTTACATGATAACTCTGTAGAGACTGTATAAACAGCCAAAGAAAAGTGCTAAAAAATCTTAAGGCTAAACTGAATTTTTTATGACTGTTGTCTGCAGACAATAATTTTAGGCACATGGGTGACTATGTGCTTATCTTAGAGAACATAATTTATATTGTTTGCTTTTACTATTCAAATATATAAGAAAAATGTTTTATGTTTTACGTTCACATCATATCAAAACAATGACAAAGCAAAAATTTAATAACAAAATTATAATCTAACAAGTTGTTCATTATGTTCAGTACAGCTAAGGAGTTGTTTAATGGCTTATTCCTCACATGTCATTCCAAGTTCACTAATTTATTCTTGTGCTATGTACACTACCTAAGGAAGACATTATACTCAGATTTTCTATTTTCAAACTCTTTCATATTTTAGTTTAGCCACTGAAAAGACACCCATCGGTTCTGCTCTGCATTTCAGTGGGATCATTTCAGTTCATTTTATGTGAACTTCAGAGAAAGGATGGCAATTATTTGTATTTCACAGAGCATATTGTCTTTGAAAATCTACACACTTAGGGGATCATTACATGTCTGT